>DWBA01000208.1:0-15358 GCA_018236825.1 Apodemia zela | reverse complement strand
ACGGAGGTTATTCTAGGAATTGCCCCACTGCAATTCTAACTATACGTTTAGGTACAGAACCCACCTATAATAAATTCTTGGCTTGGAATTGACTTGCATTATATTCATCAATCATAATATGGAGGTGTGGCAATGTATCACAGATATGATTCATTCTACGATATTATACTCTTGAACTCATGTGGAAGTATAACATTATAGTATGATATCCATTACCTACCAACCTTGTGCCAGAAAAATGTTATTGGGTTTTTGTAACAGTAGAAGACTCTTAATCCGAAGCAGTCCGAAGTCTAGTAGAAGTTTGTTGACACCACCATGTCTCGGTAAAACATGTAAAGCTATTCCGATTATCATAAATAAGAAGCGACAGTCGTTATTTAAAAACGAAAAATTAGGCGATTATGACCAAATTTTCAACTTAGTATTAATCGAATTGCCAACTACCTACGTATTAAACCGTGGTGATTTGTATCTCTGATGAATTGATGATGCGGTAACACGCAAAACCGGTTGCTGTTAGGTAGTAAATAAAACGGGTTATTGTAAATTCGCCACATTTTTGTATGGGTATATACCATACATTCAAGTAAACTCGCCACAAGTATTAAAAAGTGTGTAGGTATACCTATATATTCACCACAGGTAGATACCAGCTATTGTAAATTCGCTTAAATAACCAAGAAAATAACCAGACCGGATGTAAGAAGAGTGAGAACAAAGGAACAGATGCTCCATCATCTATCCTTCGTCGGGGTGCCCGTCTTGCCCTGCATAACTCTGTGTTTGCCCCTACGCTATTGTATGGAATTGAGAGCTGGGTATGTCAGAAAGGGCATGAAAGTAAAATTAACGCAGTCGAATTGAGAGCCTTATGAAAAATATGTGTTATAACACTCGCGGATCGCGTTCGTAATGACGAGGTGAGAGAGTGGTTGAGAAAGAAGAGAGGTAAATAGTTAATTACGTGTTGCTATCCGTGTGGCGGGATGGTCACGCCACGTGCATAAGTTTACCGACTACCTTACCCTCCAAACCGGAACATGACAGTGGAAAGTACTACTGTTATTTCGACAGGATGCCGGTGCCGGATGCAGGACGACAGTATGCCGGTGGTACCAAAACCCGGGCGTGACGTTGCAGAACTCAACCACCTCGTAGTCACGAATCGATGGTAGTGACAGAGACAAGAGCACAATCTAAAATAAGTGTGTCAGACCAGAACTCAAACTCAGCAGTCAGCAGTTAGCACCACCACTTGGGGATGCTCGATATACCTACATCGATGCATTGAAAACTGTTTTAACAAACTTTTTTTTAAAACAAACAGGTAAAAATATTGGGATTTATCATTTGTTATTTGAAAAAAAAAAGTGAATAATTTTGTTTAATTCTAGATTGTATCTCATTTTCCTGATTTCATATCTTCCTATCCTATTCCATAGATGATATACAAATAATATAGAAATCCTATTCTGTCATAAATTTGCGCTATTATTACCAATACTACTGGACATTTATACTCGACACTCGTTTTTAAACTATTTCATGATTTTTCATCGATGTATCGATAACATCGATATTTTAATTTGATACACAGAAAAACATCGACGCAACCTTTCCGATTGATGTATCGTAAAAAACATCGGTGTATTTTTTAAATGAACATTCCTAGTGTGTCTCCCTTATAAGAGATGGCATTGCTATACCAAAGGACAATTTTTAAAGAAAGTGTCAAAATTGACTGAAGCTGAGACAACTAATTTCAATTATTTTAAAACAGCTCCCGCTTCCGTATTTAATGCTGCCAGCGATTGACATGTGGTCAACATTCGACCATAGGCTTTATCCATATAGTTTGACCACAGACTTTATCCATAAAAAAATAGTATAAATGTGTGTATAATATCATGAATGTCTAATAAATTTAGTGTGTGTTTATTAATTTAATGTATTTCTAATGCATATTTTTTATAAACATTAGGTTTCTGCAGTTTTCATAATTCACCGTTAACCTAATTGTCTGTTAAAGGGGTACAAAGTTTTCAAGTACCTATAAAGCCGTATTAGATTGTGCTCCTAGTTTCTAGACTCCATAGTTCATCTTCCTAGGATTCCTGTCACACAAAAAACTTGATGTCTATAGACGGTAGTTTTCTTTTTCTAACTACAGAGCTCTCCTAGTGTATTATCTCATAAAAAATGCTTGAGTACCGAAACACAGAATCACGTGATTTCTAAAAATATCGATCTAGTTTTCACTAATGAATTATATAAAATTAGTGCTTTAAAATGTGAGACAGATAGACGAAAGTCAGACGTATCATCTGATATACCTGGCAAACAATTACATTTGTTACTGCCAACTTTTATGCATTGGTTGTCTTAAATTTCCTGAGTGGGCATTGTCCCGCCTATAAAACTTTATGACAAAACGATGACGCCTTAATATAATGTTTAGCTACCAACCAAACTGTTTAACAATTTGATGTTGTTTTTACTTAACAGCGCTAGAAGAAGGGTTATTCTTTTCGAGTGACGACGAGACGAGAAAAAGACGAGTCTAATATGTTCTCCAAAGCTTAAACCCATCAAGTCGTTTAGAATAAAAGGCATGCAACAGAAATATAGATAAATACATTTTACTCTATGTTAGTCCAGGCTCCTTTGAAGGATGGACCTACTGCCGTTTTGCCAGGCAGGTCGTAAAAGGCGACCGATTGGCTATGTGTGTCACTACCATCGTGACTACTAGGTGGTAGATTTCCGCAACGTCTCGCCCGGATATTTGCTACTACTGCCATAGATTTTTCAACCGCGATAGCGTCAATGCTTGTCATTGTCGACTGTCGTGTTTCGGTTTAGGGGGTAAGGTAGCAGGTAAACTTATGCATGTAGCATTACCTTCCCACCACACGGATAGCAACGCACCATTAACATCTTCAGTCTTTATAGGCGATGATTGTCTCTTTCCATCAGGAGAGTCATCTGCTTGTTTGCTATCTTATGATATGCACAAAAAGCCGTTAGAGTAATTAACAACGCCGTAAAGCCGTCAGAGTAATTAAGAAACATATATATACCCATACAAACTTTCGTATATATAATGTTAAAATAAATATAGTCGTTCCTGTATCTCCAAAGAATTCACCAGCTACTTTACTCTCAAAACTAGAACATCAGTGACAAGCACTGACGCTATTGCAGCTGTAATACGTAAGACGGTGGTACCAGACCCAGACGAGGCAATGTAAAACTCTACCATCTAGTAGCCACGATGATAGGTAGTCACATAGCCAATTTAACTTCTTACGAACTGCCTAGCAGAACAGCAGATGGTCAATTATTCAAAAGAGGCCCGAACCAACACGGCTGCAAATTTGAACGTTATTTGACACACAGGTAATTTATACCCTGTTGTGATACATATGTCATAGGCAATTTTTTTTTTATATATCGTAAGATAGCAAACAGACAGATGGGTCTCCTGATGGAAAGAGTCAACCATCGCCTATAGACACCAAAGATGGTAATGGTGCGTTGCTATCTTGTGGCGAGGTCTTAATGCCACATGCAGAAGTTAATTCTATAATTCGTCCGTATACAAACTTTTTTATGTAAGAAGCCGGGATAGGGTTCTAGTTCTAAATGAACTACCCAATTACACAACAAGTGATATAAACAATATGCCGCAGCAGTATGTTAACGGCGGCGGTAAATGTCAGGCATATTATATTATGACGACATCTTACATTCGGCGTGAGGCATTTTATAAAACGTATTTATGTTTGTAATCTGACGATACCATTTGTAAACTGACGAATTAAAAAATTTGCCTGCGACACATAGATGTTATAGCCTGTATTTATCCCGGAAAAGGCTGGATTCATACAGGGCCTTTACAAAGCTATCGGTAATCACGTGAAAATTTCTGTCATGTTGAAACGACGTTGGATGATATACATATAATCTTCTAGCACCTGACCAACAATAATTACCACCCTTTGTCCAGTCGGGTAAAAAAAGTAGGCTATGTCACTCCTGGATAATGTAGCTCTCTAACGATGAAAGAATTTTTAAAATTCTTCTCCAGGTCCAGGTCCATTAGTTTCGGAGCCTTTACAATAAAAACAAACAAATCTTTTCTCTTTATATCAGTAAAGATGATAAGATATTCCCCCGTATTATTCTGAGCCTTTTTTGAAAAAAAGATCAAACGCATTACCACCAGATAGTAAATATTTTTTTCTTCATAATAACATGAATTTTTTATCTTTAATTATCGATATCGATTATTTTTTATTGTTATAATAAAGTCATCACTTCTTAGTCAGTCGGCGGCCATTTTATGCGACAAAGTTGAGTTTAAGTAGGCAAACTTTTTGTACTTAGGTAGGTATCACCGATAGATATCAAAACAAAATTTGCCGTAAGTTACGTGTATAGTTTACGGTTCTTTAACTGATAATGACACAGTGCTAGTGGCACTTTATACATTATCTTTAATGAATTTACACCCAGTGAAGGAAGGGTGCGAGCTAGTTTATTATAATTATCTGGATAACACTACAATTTGTGAGCATCGTGCGCCATTTTGTGACTGATTTGACTGAGATAATTCAGGTGTCAGTTGTCACTATTAAACCACCCCAATTTTCTCGCTAATCAATATAATTGGCTCCCTCGGGATGCTGCGCAATTTATATTTGTAGGTGTGTTGTGATTTTAAATGTTTCACTTTTTTATATTATAGTATGCATTGAAGCTGATAGTTATCCCTGTGGTAAGAGATAAACATTGCCTATAGACACAAAAGATGTTAATGGTGCATTGTTATTTGCATGGATATGCATAAGTTTAGCGGCTACTTAATCCTCCAAGTCGGAATAAGTGACAAGCACTGACGTTGTTGCAACAGGAATAGTTAAGGGTTATTTATTAGCCCACGACACTAATCTATAAAATAATTAATAATAATACGTGAAGCAAAAACTTTGTACCTTTTTTCAAAGCGAACGCGAACAGAGGGGTATGAAATTTAGGATAGCTAAAGATTGTATAAGTTAGTAAGTATCATTACTCCCGATTTCTTTGCGGGGTAGGTAGAATAAAACGAACATCTATAGACTTTTCAGTTCACCTAGTTTCACCAGTTTGTCGGTTAGCGAGACAAGATAACAGAAATCTAATATTTTTTAATTATATGCATTAAAACGCATTAAATTACTAAAAATAAACATTACACACTACATTCATTTAACATACATGGTAATATATACACATGTATACTATTACGTTTATGATTAAAGTCTGATGCCAAACTTAGTACTTAAACATTTTATTGTTTTGTCTCTGGTCGAATTTCGAGCAGTGGGCGATCGCAGGTATAGAAATATATCAATACTTAAATATATTTAATAAACACTCAAACCCAGGATAACAAACATTTATGCTCATTACACAAATTTTTGTCACTGTGGAAATCGAACCCAAACCACATCGATAGCTTTGTCAGGGTGTCTAACCACTCAACAGGACGGTCTAAATAAAAACTCCCGGCAGTGTGTGAAGAGAGTAATGAATGTGGAGGAAGCAAGACATATCTGCAAGGATCGTGAAATATGGCACTCGGTTTTCTCTGCCTGCCGTAAAGGGATCTGGCGTGAAGATATGTATGTATTATAAGATTTCCCGGAAAGTTGCGAATTTCGTATTTTAATTTTGGATATCCGCAAAGTACCAAACGCTGGATTTTTTTATACCATAGAATACCAAACAAGCAGATGGCTCTCCTGATGGAAAGAGATAACCATCGTCTATAGACACCAAAGAGGTTAATGGTGTGTTGCTGTTAGTGTGCCTTGGGGATAATACCATAATAAACATTAGTTTAACGACTACCTACTTTCAATAAATTTTTAATAACTTGTAACACCCTATTCTTGCAAATAAATATTTTTCATTTCATTACCTTACCCTCCGAAACGGAACACGACATTGACAAACATTGACGTTATCACCGCAGGAATAGATAAGCGGTATTACGAGATCCGGGCGTAAATTATTTAAATTACATTTTTTTGACTTGAAAATCGAACCTCAGACTTTGTATTCTATGGCCGTATAGTAACCAACGAGGCAATCAAATAAATAACAATTATTTCAATTTAGTGGAATTTTCCGCTTAATTTGCAATCGCCTCCCCATAGCATCCCTTATTACGACATATGCCAGGCTCACCCCTTGAAGGGTTGACGAGGGATCAAGTTATCGGCTTATTATTTTAATTGAAGGGATTTATTTCTATAAAAAAAAAGATTTTAAAGTTACAAAACTTAAAAAAAATGGTTTTGGTTTTTTTTTACAAATTTATACAAGCACAATAGTATTACATTATCATCCTCAGTTTTTAGGGTTGAGAAGTAAACTAGGAACCCCTATAATTTCGCTTTGTTTGTCTCTCCGTCCGCAGTCTAGCTCAGAGACCCTTACTATAAGAAAGTTGTGATTTGACTATAATATACAAATTAGTCATGGCAACAAAGTCGTAAAATAAAATCTAGAAAAATATTTTTTTTAGGCTAGCTCCTATACATGTGAACTGGATTTTAAAATATCTTAATCATAAGATCTACCTGGCTTCAGAAAAGATGGTCGCTGATTCAAATCTGTGTACCAATATTTTTCTGGGAATGATTGCTCCTCATACCAATCTCTGATAATTATTGTATTTGAGTAAACATTGTAATTGTATTGTAATGTAATGAAAAAAAAAGACAAGCCCGCTGAGTTTTTTCCGCCGGATCTTCTCAGTGTGAGGTCGCGTTCCGATCCGGTAGTAGCTATTTCATTGTCGACCCGTCAAAAGAACCTGTAAAGGTTTATTTGAATAAAACAATTTTGACTTTGACTTGTTTGCAATCTGAAAATCATTACATAGTATAAAACAAAGTCGCTTTCTCTGTCCCTAACTCCCTTTGTACGCTTAAATCTTTCAAACTACGCAACAGATTTTGATGCGTTTTTTCTTTAATAGATAGAGTGATTCAAGAGGAAGGTTCAAATGTATATATTGTACCCGTGCGAAGCCGGGGCGGGTCGCTAGTGTAGTATATTTTATTTTTTATATTTTTAATCTTATTGTTCTAATAATCTTCTATCTTTTAATCTTAACCTATTTCTCACTTCGGTATTATGAAAGCGATCCGATTTTTCGAAACCGTTTCATTTCGACCGCATTTTTCTCGTATCTGAGAAAATGTCAATGAAGTTAGTTCAAGTCTTTTAGTCTTATTCCTCTAAGGACATTGTATTGAAGATATTGCCTTACTTATTCTTGCCGTAATAGCGTCAGTGCTTATCACTATCGTATTCCAGTTTGGAGGGTAAGGTAATTTATAAGTGTGGCATTAAGACCCCCCAACATAAGGATAGCAACGGACCATTAACAACTTTGGTGTCTATAGACGATGGTTGACTCTTCCCATCAGGAGACTCATCTGCTTGTATGCTGTCTTATGATGTAAAAAAAAAATAGCAACGCAACATTATTATTTTTGGTGTCGCTTGACGCTGGTTTGGAGTTTTGTGTAAATAGGAAAATGGTCCTATTGGTCAGTTGACCTCCAGGCACGATATCGTATGATTCTCTCACTACACCGCCCCGACAGGAGTGCCCTTATAAGGGCTTGCGCCTGGGCCCGCGTTTTTTTTGGTTTTCGGACCGACGCGCCCGCAAGCTGGAATCAACCTGGGAGGGTCACGTGCGATTTGTGTACTCCACGTGGCAGTGGGAACGACGGAGTGGTACCGGCTACTCCCCAGTTCGCTGCAGCGAAGCAATCCACTACCAGCGGGATGAAGGTCCCGGACCATCCAAGCAGCGCCAGATCCCTAAGATGACCTCTCCCAGCTAAGTTCCTACTCCAGCTTGTCACGTCGCTGGTCATAGCGTCTTTTCTTTTTTTAATTCCCATTTTGCAACCTTGTTTTTAAGGAAAACAGGTATACACTTGTTTTACAAAATAAGAACGACAGTTGTCGTTTTTTATCCAAACCCACGACAGTGGCATACAACACGTTTTGAGAAAATTTAACGGACAGAATAGGCTAGCCACCTATCACATTGTGGGACCGAATATCTTCGGCTAATCGTGGGTGCACTGATTGTACCTCTGCCTACCTCTTCACGGATACGGGCGTGAAGATATTTTTTAGTATAAAACAAAGTCACTTCCCGCTATCTGTCCCTATGTATGCTTAGATCTTTAAAACTACCCAACGGATTTTGATGCGTTTTTTTAACAAATAGAGTGATTCAAGAGGAAGGTTTATATGTACGAGTATAATACCTGTTTATTATTATTCGTGCAAAGTCGTTAGTAATTTGTATTGAAAAGAATAAATTAAGCTTTTTCCAGACAAACCACACCCGGTTTCCTAAAGAGATCCGGTGATATAAAAAAGGATTTGCAAAAAATCAATATTCAATACCTATGAGCTCGTATCGATTGTCCTGCTTTGTCTCTGTTATGAGAGGTCCACCACTATCTCCCTGAAAATAAGAAAGTGTCAGTTTTAAAAAAGTATCACCTATAGATGTTTCCTATCAGGTTTTCAGGTTTCTTATAGGTTGGCTAGATGGGTTAGTCGTGATGATTTGGAGCTTCTATTGAGTCTTATTGGTTATATATGACCATTAACTATAGTTTCCTTCAATATGATCAGTCTTTTATCAGTCAATCTCTATAGTAGTAAAAGCTGTAATACGTACTTGGCACGAATCCTTCTGTCCAGTTTTCGGGTAACCAGCACAAAGCATATTATCCGTGATCATCGAAGCCGTATACTTTGTATTGCGACAATCCTTGTTGGTCATGACTGGCACCTCTACCTCCTGGAGAGTACATGAAACTTTTCCTTCTTCCGTTAAAGTTCCCCATCCTGCTGCTACTGCTTTTGCACCCACGTATAATTCAGCTGTAAGTATAAATTGTTAATCTATATCTTCTAAAGTAATATAATAAAGAGGAAAGATTTGATTTTTTGTTTGTTACGAATTCTCGGGTTCGATTCCCGACAGGGACAGACATTTGTGTGATGAGCATAAATGTTTGTATTTCGGGGTTTGGGTGTTTATTCAATATATTCCAGTATTGTTATATGTATTTCTATGTATTAGTATCGTTGACTAACACCCATAACACAAGCAAGTAATTTGCTTACTTTGGGGTTTGATTAATTTGTGTAATTTGTCCCGTGAGTATTTATTATTATTTATTTATTTAACTCAAAAAGTACTCAACTGATTTTAAAAATTCTTTCACCTTTATAAAGCCACGTTATCGAACAGTGACATAGGATACTTTTTTCCTCGATCGAGCAAAGGGAAGTAAAGATTTTTGGTCAAACTGTTAGTAAATATACAATCTGTCACAGGATTATATTATGTAGGTACAAGCGGTAAGTAGTTACTTCAGAAACAGTTATTAAATCCATTGCAACCATTTTTAACATATGTTATATTTTTTTATAAATGAATAATTAAAGAAAAATAAAAGAAATCTTCAATTAGAGTAAGTAATAAAAAAAACTTATTCAAGGTAATAGGGCTTAACATATTTAAATCTTCAAGTTTACCGATATTTCATAAAAAAATAGAACAAAGAAAACCATAATTTATTCGGAATACGTACAGTTGATTTAAAAAAAAACTATATTTAATCTCATGAAAAAAAAATTACTGCTGAATTTATGATTATAATTAAAAATACTAATTGATGTTTTCATAGTGTATTCTTTTCTGTGACACGTTGTATAAAAAGCATATAATTAATGCCTCGTTATTAAATGGACAGCCTAATTCACTCAAATCTTGTCTCTTTTTTATGTCATAGGATGATAGTAAACAAGCAGATGGTTCTCCTGATGCAAAGAGAAACCATCGCATATAAACAACAAAGATGTTAATGGTGCGTTGTTATCCACGTGGCAGAATATTAATGCCACTCGCATAAGTTTACTGGCTACCTTACTTTCAAAACTGGAAAAGATAGAGATTAGCACCGGTGCTATTGCGGCCGGATAGGTAAGGCGGTGCTACCAAAATACGGTCGAGATGTTGCAGTTATGAAGTTAGTGATACATATTAGCATTCTATCGCCTTTTACGAGATGCCTTTTTTATATTATCACAAGATAACAAACAAGCTGACGGCTCTCCTGATAGAAAGAGCAACCATCGCCTATAGATACCGAAGTGACAAGAATTGAAGCTATTGCGGCAGGAATACGTATATAGACATAACAAAATTTAATATACTTATTAAGTATTTGTGAGTATGTATGTATTTGTAATGTATTATTAAGTATCTGTATTGTATGTATTATAAATTTTAATATTAATTGAAATATATAAGATTATGTATGTATAGTAAATGTAGTATATTTTGTAATTTACTTTTGGCTACACATGTCATTACATAATATCTTTTAATCGGTGGTACCGCATAGGTACCTGCTTTCTGTTGGCCTAAAGGTTAACTGGTGGAGAATGCCACTAGGCATTAAGTTTGCTTTTGGTACAAACTTTTAAGAGGTACAATAAAGTTAAATAAATAAATACTTAAGGCGGTGGTAGCTAACACCCGGACGAGACGTTGCGGAACTTTACCACCTAGGAGTCACGATGGTAGTGACACGTTTAGCCAATCATTCGTCTTTTACGATCCACCCGGTAGAATGACAGATGGTCTATTCTTCAAAGTAGGCCTGGAACAATACGGGGAAATGCCTATTTTAAACAATTAATGTTGAAATACTCACAAGTATCTGTTGGTAAGCAGATTGGCATGATAATTGATGTCATAGGAACTCGTTCATTGAGTCGTAGAAGAGCAATGTCATTGTCGAAGTTTGTTAGACTGAATTTGTTTACGATAGCCCGGATCACGAAGCGGGTCTCCGGTCGCTGTGTTGCGTTGCAGCGGTTGTGTTCACCAAACGTGACTTTTATCATGAACCACATGAAACTGAAAATAAAAACGTGCATATAGATGATGATATTGTGATGAAATAAACATATAAATAAATTATAATATCACGGGACAAATTACACGAACTGATCTAACCCTAAAGTAAGCAAATTATTTGCTTGTGATATGGGTGCTAGTCAACGATACTAACACATAGAATTACATATTGAAATACTTCTATATATTTAATAAACACCCAAACCCAGAAATACAAACATCTATGTCTTATCACTAATGTTTGTCGGGAATCGAATCCGAGCCCCATCGATTAGTAGTTAGGTTCGCTAACCACTGGACCAACGGGGCGGTCAATACTGAAATATATATGTGATAAAAACCCAAACCCAGAAATGTAAGCACCTATGCTCGTCACATAAATGCCTTGACTTGTCGGGAATCGATCCTACTTACCTATAACCCCTACTTACCTACTAACCCGAAAATATCTGTGTCTCTTTCCTCAAAAAACTGGTTTAATTTCAAGTGAAGTTTTACTTGCTACTGTATGCTGTGAGCTGAATACTAAGTACTTGTATGATTAAAAACCGGCTAAGAGCGTGCCGGCCTTGCTTACGAAGGGTTCCGTAGCAGCAAAAAAAAATTCCGCAGCAAAAATAAGTTTGTATATCTCCAAGAGGCTATAAAAACAAATTTATTTTGTACAGCTATTGAAATATTTTATGCAACTATCGCAATTTTCCCATATCTCATAAACTACATGATCGATTTTATTCAAACCAATTTTCATTTGAAATTGTTGAATTCTATATTCCCAATATTTTTTACAATTTTTCAAAATAGTAAGAGGTGGGTCCCCCGCCTATTTTTCAAATTTCTACCGTACAGTACCCATAGTCTCCGACTGTGACTGTGACAGATAACCGTGAATGACATATGGACGGATGGAAGAACAGACGAACAGACAAACGGACATGGAGAAATTATAAGGGTTCCATTTGCCATTTGGCTTCGGAACCCTAAAGAAGGCGTTATTACTTGTCTTTTCTTGCCGCCACTCGCCAACTTTGAGACGGTATTGAGCGAAAGCGGCACAAAATATTTTGTCATGAATAATATTATTGATAACTCATTGACACTTTCACTTAGTGTTTTTAAAACAAATTCGTGTATTTTAAACACAACAATAAGTAGTAGTAGTATCTTCACGCCCATATCCCCGAAGAGTCAGGCAGAGGTCCCACAATGTGATAGGTGGCTAGCCTATCGCCAACCGAGCATTTTTCCAATCCCGGGCAAAGTTAATTTTATCAGAAAAGTGAAAAAACATATTTTTTAATTGGCCGACCCGGGAATCGAACCCGGAACCCCGTATGGTCAATTCCGACACCGGACACAACAATAAGACGTTGCTTAAACCTTTTAAAGAACGGATTTGCCATTCGGCCAGAAAGAAATAACAAATATGCAAAAATGTAATAATATGCCTTTCGTATTTATAATACTAGTGATTATTTTTGAACAGATGGCTCCCCTGATTGAAAGAAAAGCCAGCGCCCATAGACTCCAAAAATATTAATGGCGCGTTGCTATCCGTATGGCGGGATGGCAATGCTACATGCATAAGTCTAGCGCCTAGCTTAACCTCCAAACAAGAATACGACAGGACAAGCATTGTCGCTGTTGCGACAGGAACACACTAAAGGCGGTGGTACAATATTTCATATAGCGGCGAGCCGCGTGATTTTGCGCAACTCTACCACCTAGTTAGGTGAAAAAGATTATCATAACATTAACAAACACAGACGCTATTGTGGCAGAAGTTGTAGAATTGTACCATCTAGTTAGTAATATCGATGAAAGTGATACGTTAAGCCTTCTCGCGCTTTTTACGAGGTGCCTGATAATAAGGTAGTTAATACTTTATTAGGATAGGCCAACTGCCTTCAGTTGATAAAATTCTTAGTAAGAAACTTCCGGTCTACCGGCATGGTCCGAGCTCCTTTGAAGAATAAACCAACTGCCGTTCTGCCAGGCTGATCGTAAAAGGCAACCAATCGGCCATACAATCTTGACTACTAGGTGGTAGAGTTTCAAAACCTGCCGCAATAGCGTCAATGCTTGTCATTGTCGTGTTTTGGTTTGGAAGGTAAGGTAGCTGGTATACTTAGGCATGTGGCATTGCCATCCCGCCACACGGATAACAATCCACCATTAACATCTTTGGTGTTTATAGGCGATGGTTTCTCTTTCCGTCAGGAGAGCCATTTGCTTGTTTGCTATCTAATGATGTAAAAAAAGACAAGAAATTTAATATAATAGTTCAACTTTCTTTAAATAATCAAATTTTTAGTAAAAGGCAGTTCAATTTGTCCTTCATTAGGATATATACATTGCCTTCAATTAAATAAATTCTAAGTAAAAAGAGCAGTTGACCTATCCTTTATTAAGACACATCAACTGTCCTCAATTGATCAAATACTAAGTAAAAGAAGAAAGTTTAAGTATCATTTAATAAAATAGATCAACTTCCTTCAATTAATCAAATACCTTGTAAAAAGGCAGTTGATCTATCCTTTTTTAGGATAGATCAATTATCTTCGAATTATCAAATTTGGTAAAAAGGTAGTTGATCTATCCTTTATTAGGGTAGATTAACTGCCTTCAATAAATCAATATCTTATTAAAAAGGTAGTTTGTCTATCCTCTAACGGGTTAGGTCAACTGCCTTCAATAGATTAAATTCTTGATAAAAAAGGCAGTTTATCCTGTACTAGCCGACCCGTGCCCACTTCGTTGAGCATTGTTCAATCATAATAAAATATTGCCTATAGCACTCCTAAATAGTGTAGCTTTCTGATTGTGAAATAATTTTCATGATCCGTTCAGTATTTTCGAAGATTAGCCCTTACAAACAAACAAAGTTACAAACTTTACCTGTTTATAATATTAGTATAGATTAAAATAGATTCTACTGCTTTACCGCCACACATCTACTTTTATATCTTTTTCCCGGATCGACATATATTCGGAATAATTCGGATTTTTCGGATTAAGTTCTATACAATTAATTTCCTTCAACGTTGTCATATTGCAGGTTAAGTGTTATCCTTGGGTGCTCAATCAGACAATAACTTGAATTCTTACTAAAATGCGCAGTTTTGTAAAGATGCAAATAACAAATGTGGATATTTTTAGAGGATAATGAACTTGTCTTTTAGCTTGCCCGTGGTCCGGTTATAAGGTGAATGTACTGATACTGATGATTGGAATTAACGAATTCATACCAACATCTTTTTGGGCCTGTTTTCTTGTACCCGGGTTATCGGACCCGTCACAGATGATTAACGATTTTATCTTAATTTTTATATTTGCATTTATCTTTATTGGCTTTGCCCTTATATTTATGTAGAACATGAAACCTTGTCTCAGCTTATTCCTTATTTAATGTAGAGGAAAAATAAGGAAGGTTTTATATCAATTTTTTTTCATTAAATAGCAAACAAGCAGATGGCTCTCCTGATGGAAAGAGAAACCATCACCTATAGACATCAAAGATATTATTATTTATTTTTTTTTTTTGTACACAGAGAAATACAAAACAATACTTATATTAAAGAAAAATCATGTACAAAGGCGTTACATGCATAAATATACTGGCTACCTTACCCTCCATACCGTAACATGACAGTAACAAGCATTGGCGCTATTGCAGAAGGAATAGGTAAGGCGGTGCAGTGATACTAAATACCCGAGCGAGACGTTGCGGAACTCTATTACCTAGTAGTCACGATGGTAGTGATGCGTATAACCAATCGGTCATCTTTTAATCGTTTAGTAAACAGGATATATAACTTGAGTAAAAATTATGAAATCGTATAAATTATGCTGTTTCTAAACTATTGAGTGTTTGGAATTATTTTTCTTGTGTACGGTCTAAAATAATTACTCCCAAGATATTGTATCAACTAAGTGGATACCGGTGTCAACACTTTACATATAGGTATAATAAAACAATTATTTAAACAATAATTAATCAACGAATGAACGTTATAAAAACCCATGACGTCAACAAAACCGCTTATTTGAAATTAATCTGAAATGTTATTAAGGTTAATTTAGCTGTTATTAAACCTACTAGTATTAAAATATCATTATCATAGTCATGTGTTATATTTTAATAGTAATCTAATTAAGTCTTTATTCGAGTATCTACTAGGTGGTAGAGTTCAGCATTGTCTCGCCCGTGTCTGGTACCGCCGTCTTACCTATTCCTGCCGCAATAGCGTCAGTGTTCCGGTTTGGAGGGTGAGGTAGCCGGTAAACTTATGCATGTGGCATTAAGACCTCGCCACAAGATAGCAACGC
>DWBA01000207.1:0-15370 GCA_018236825.1 Apodemia zela | reverse complement strand
CGGGTATAATAAGTTAGAACTTACTTGAATTTCTAGTAGTGGGACTGAAAACGGATTTAAAAATGTCATGCATTTGGTTCTTCAAAAGCAATTTGCTTCAAAATGTTTCGAACATATGCGAGTATATTTATGAGATTCCCATTCCTCACGTCCAATTGATTTTATCCATATTTTACGGATTGCAGGGTCTTTCAGAATTCTAAAAAATAAAACAGATAATTCATTAAAATTTTCTCACTAAAGTAGGTAATAGTTTGTCTAAACCACAAGTTTAGAGGTGGTATCCCTACACCGACTACAATACAGCCAAGTAAAGAAGTAATACAAAATGACAGTCTACACCTAGTGACCCGTTTAAAAATGACAATAAACAAACTTTCAAATTTAGGCGTGTAATATAATAAAATAAATTAATTCATAATATCATTTGCATGCATTTTTCTGTTGTTTATGCATACTAAAGTAAAAATTCATGAATAATATTAGTATGCGTATGTATAATTTCATCTAAAATATGAAAATAATAAGAAATATCATACTTACGAATGAAAAGTTATGTTTTCAGATTTTCGCTCACTACGGCTATTACAGCCAATAACACAACAGTGCACCATACCTTACACGTTTAAAAACATATAAAACACCAAAAACAAACATTTATATGCATTTTTCTCAGCAAATTTAACTAAAAACTGGAATACCAAAATCATCTGTCAGTTCTGTTGGGCACAATTACAATTGTGCCCAACACAAAAATCCGGAACTGTGACAAGGACAGTGAATATCTGTCTGTCCCTGTTCTCCTTAGGTGGTTTGATATATATTTATCTCGTTTTTTCTTGGTATTATTATTCGGATGTCAAGTCCATTCATACTTCGTTCAAGAATGATACCAACTCGAATATACTCACAAATATATTATAATGCCAATATTGTCAAGATGTCGTCAGTAAAGATGATTATTATTAATCCAAAAATTTATGTACCTACGTGTACCATACAGCCTAAGAAGTTTTTCGTTTCATGACTTTGTAAAGCAAAGGTTTACATTTCTAGCAGCCTACATAATGTATTTATGTTCCAGTCTAGCTAACGTAAGTCCGATTCCGGACGATTTTAGTTGAGACGTTTATATTTACGTGGATGTCTTAGGTCGCGAAAATCAAGAATTTTGTGAATGCATTTTAATTATTTTAATTTTGCAGTTTCTTAATTAAGGAAATTGGCTGTATTGCATTTAAGTTTTAAATACACTCAGTATTTAAAACTTAAAAAATTATATTATTACTAATAACAAGTCTTGTGAACGTGGTTGAATAAGATTATTTCTCTGCACTTAAGAGTTATACGTAATATTTTTATTTTCTTTAGATATTTTAAAAACACGACTTTTATTTTACAGCCTTAGTTAAAAATATATTCATTTAGGAAATCACAAAAAGTGTTACAAGTTGTTTATATTTCAAAATAAAGTATTTTTTACGGAATCCGATGGAAGTTACTATATGGCATCGGAAGGAAGCGGTGACCGGGTACACTTCCACTTGTGTAACATGGCCTAGCCTTTGCAAAATGTCTGCATAAGAATAATGAAAAATTACTTAAAAATATCCTTAAGTATTTCTTGAAGATACTTAATTTATTGCATAGCTCTGTAGCTTAAACTGCTAAATCGATTTAATTCATATATCTGTAGCTTAAACTGCTAAATCGATTAAATTAATTGCAAACTGGGAATTCCATAGGCTAACATTTTAAAGTGCTGGAATCGTAAATACTGCTGGATAAATTTCGATCAAATGTTTTAATTTCTCTTCTTAGATACTAGGTCCTTATCTAAAAACAATAGGACGATATATTTACTTAAATATTTTAAGGAACTACGACTTATAACCCTGCCAAATTTCATCAATGTCGGTTCAGCGGTTTAGTCTTCAAAGCGTAACAGACACACAGACAGACTATCGCATTTATAATGTTAGTAAATTCATTATAGTATCAGTAATCACATTATTGTAGTGTAAGCTAAAACCGACAATTTATTTTGGGGCAAGATTTTTCACACAAAATCGTATTAAACCCCGAGAACAATCAACCATTGAAACAACGACGCCTTATCTAATAGACAGACAGTCTGTTGATCTGAAAATTCAACCTCAGTACAAATAAACTGATGAAAAAAACACACCAGATCTCACTTCCTGCGGTGATAGGGGTTGTTTCTGAAGTATAACATCTCTATCACTAACAGAACGATAGAACAGGACAGAAAACCACCAATGTATGCCAGGTAGGAGATAAAAAAACGACAAAAAAGCTTCCGACACTAACATCCCTTATAAGTTAATGTATTGTTTACAAAAATATTTCCAACAGTGATTTAATTGGGCTTTAAATCTGATTTATACAATCGTTTTGATGTTAAAGATATTAATATTGAGCTTACGTGTTAGTCGACTTAGCGGTCAACGTTTGGCCCAAGGCGCTTCACAAATGGACAATTAAATAAAACTTACCGACTACCGAATAAGTCTTCAGGCTATTTGACACGTTGGGTACTGATTGATGTTGTTTAAATAACTTTTATTTAGTAATCAGTACCTATGTTTAAGAGTTTAAGCAATTAACTATCATTTTGAATTTAGAATTATTTTTCATCTCATAAATTCCCTTTAAATGAATTCAATAGAATTATATTGAAAGTAAATGAAACTTTTTATTGTTTCCTCTTTATTTTATATCTTTTTTAGTGTCTATATCCATAATAAAACATTGTTTTTAAGCAGTGCTCTATATGTTTACAACCTCATTGAGACACATTCAAAATGTTTAAAAATTTGAATTTAAATAAAAACAAATTCGAAGATGTAACGCTTAGTTTTATACATCAATAGGAGTATTAAACTTTAATGTGTCATTGCGAACGGCACGACGATTGAAAATCAATGTTTGAATCTCTCAAAACAAGTTTTTGTAATCAATTCTGTGGGAAATAACCATTTGAATTAAGGAATGCTTGTATCTAATTAATTCAAGTTACGACTTCACATTTAATGCATTCGACGTTAAAGTCGTGAGCATCAATATTGTTTTTTGTACTTTGAATGGAAAGTAAGACTGGCACGTAACATTAATTGCATCGGCGCGGGCAAGCATCAACAAACCATTCCAAATTGATTCTGAGTACCTAATCGCCGCTCTTGCCCCATGTTTGATAACATATCGCTTTACATTTATTATAATAATTACTTTTTTATATTTAAGATAATAGACAAGTTAGAACGCTTGATGTTTGATTTTCTAGACTTTTGGGAGCTCAATGGGATGAAAATAAGTTTCATTCCGTTCAAGCCGGCACGTTATTATGATAATAAACACATGTAAAAGTAAAAAAAAATGTAAGTTATTGCAGATACTCAGTGTTTTCTATCTCATAACTTTATAACGACTGCCATTTCAGGGGATTTTGTACAGGAATTAAAAGTGGAATTATTAATTTAAAATATTCAATTTTATATAAATAAGTTTGTTATTTTGAACAATACATGAAAATTAGTCAATCGTAGAATCACGTATCTACAAAATTGATTTATTTGATACACATTTACGAATATGTATATATTTCATATAAATACCTAATGACTTAAAATATTGATATCAGAACTCTATATCAAGTTAAAGAGAGCACAGTATGAAAGCCAACAGTAAACACTCATTCCAGTCGGCAGGTTGAGCGAAGTCTAAAAATAGCACAAATAATGAAACACAGGGGAATGTTTTCCATCTTCGCTGTTACACGCAAAATGTGTTAAAATAAATACCTAATCTTTTAATAGCGCGACGATGTGGTAAGTAACGTTAAATTCGCAATTGGCATTTAAATTTGGAACACAACATGATTTATTTTTTATTAACTTTTTTAAACATATGTTGCCAGTATGCATAAAAATAGCATCATGGCCGCTAGACTAAAATAGACGATAAAAAATAGTGCTCGTGCTAAGATTGTTAAATTCTCAATTACAAAGGACATTCCATTTCAAAGAACGCCATTATTAAGGGACACTCGTCTTAAAGCGAACAAAAACGTTGAAATTCGACGTTGAAGCGTCAAAAGTCGCAATCTCTTTGTCTGCAACCGTTGAATCCTGGCAGCTGCACCGATATAAAAGACTTACAATCTACTGAAATTAGTTGAGAATCATGAACATAGAACGTAATAGTTCCACAGATTGCATAGAACTTATATGGAAAGCGCATAATAAGGTATTTTGCGGTTATTTAAGCGCATTGCACAAGGGAATTGAGACTTCGTGCGTTGTACCGTGTACGCTATGATCGGATGAGAGTGAATGCGTGTTTATATCTAAACTAGATTCTTCAATTGTTATAAATTACAGTTTCGTTTTCACACGTAAAATATAGGAAATTTGAAAATCTTATTAATAATTACATAACAACCAAAATGAATGCAAACTGCATAAAACAGCACTTAATTGACACGCATGTCTATAAAAGTCTTTTTTGAACGTCAGTTTTTGGTTAACAATATTTTAATTTATTATTCAGAGGTAATGTTTCAAAAATTACGTATTTTTTGTCCGTCGGTGGGAACATTACATAAAATCGTTTTAATAAAACGACAAGCTGAAAACAATTTTAAAAGACAAAAAGTCATTCTATAAAAGAAAGTTTACACGTTTCTAAATAAACTTTAAAAGAGAAAGGAGTTGATGTATAAATATTATGTATATTGCAGTGAATCTTGAAATTTTCAAATGGCGGCCGTACTTGAAACAAATTTCGTAATGTGTATGAACTAGCAAGGTTTACGTTTCGATTTACGGTAATTAGAAGGTTAAAACACGTTTCGTAAGTAGCTTTGTAAAGAAATTATATAATATGTAGGTGATTACAGCGAAGATTCAAGATACTAATTACAGAACTATTGTGGATTGCACTTTAATCATTTAAATCAAAAAGTTTATTAGCCAAATCAAATATTTTAAGCGACGCCAACACTTAGTAATTGTTCATAAAAGCTTTAAGCATATATAACTGTCATTGTCGACCTTACAGTGCAGCCCACGTAACTAGGAGTGTAAATCATCTTTTCACAAGAACATTGCATAACTTTAGCAAAATTTTAACACGTTTAGCTGTTGTCGAATGTAAGATAGGCGTGTAAAATTTAGTTTGTAGGTGTAAATAATAGAAGTAAGTGTTTATTAAATTTTTGATATGTCGGAAACGGCCTAAAATTGTTTTATTTTTTAATGATCACATTATCTTTTTTATGACATTTAACATAAAACACACGTTAAATTAACTTTTTTTTATAGATTTGACAACTGTTATATAAGATTTTAAAAACAACGATGCAAGGAAGGCAGATTTGAAATGATTATCTATTTAAATAATTTAAGGGTTTACATAGTAATTAAAGCTGTAACATAAAGGGAGGAGAGAACCCTTATTCATAGCTTATATTTAAGTAGCAGTAGGTATTCTAGTTAGCTTAGGTTTAAGGCTCGTTAATTTGATGATGACTAAACTTTTATTAATAGTCAAAATGATAAAACTGCTTCACAACTTCAATTTGACAATCCGAAATAAAGGTTATATATATTTGCGATCGAAAAGGCACCATGATCAGCGAACTTTGCCTGCCGCATAGAGGTAAAAAATATAATTATAGATGACAAAAAAGAAAACAATCGTTTGGATTCAATTATAATCGGTTGATATCAATCAGAGTTATATTCGCGGTAAAAGCTAACTATGCGCTTGTTTATAAATAATGCATAATATTGACTTCCCCGAGCATCCAGTTTGGCGGCATTGCGTAATCTGTCCAATGATCCTGGCAATAGGGTTGCCAACTTTAGAAGAAAATGTAAATCTGAGTATTTGCCGTAAAATTGTGGTTTTTCCTATCAAAGAATAATTGTATACCTACTTTGTGTTTAGAATTGTTTATTTGTGAGACACGATGCCTGGTCAAGGATAATACTTATATATTATGTATAATTGTAACTTCAAATTATACATATAAATGCTAAAGCTGAAAACTATTTGCTCAAGATACAAGGCCGAGAAAATGTTTGGTTTGAATGCTTGGTTTGGAGTACAAGGTTAGTTTCCGTGGTTGAATCAAAAGACATAACCAATAGAACACTGACGCGGACGGTAGGTCTAACTCGAAGAGTTGGTAGCCCTACATAGCAGCCATGTTAGTTTTTACCGGGATCAGGAATCAATTAAACGTCCGGTTGGGATTGAAAATAAAAAGAAATTAATCATTTCAAATAGGTTGTAATGAAAGAGATGACGCTCGTCAAGTTTACAATGAAGCGTGATTGCCGCTTCGGAGACGTAATGAATTCGTCATTTGTCAATGTTTATCTGACGGATGTAAAAAGATTAGGGCTAGATCTTTAAATTTGAAGGTTGGCTTAAAATTAAGTTTGGAAGATTAAAATGCACTTACGTCTTATTCATTATTACTATGGTGAACACAAATAACAAAAATAATAATAAATGCATATTAATTTATGAAATAATTGAGACTAATATTGCAATTTTTTTTAAAGTTTATTTTATACCCTAATTGTATTATACAATTAAAGTAGAAATAGTGCTTGGATTAAATATTCGGCAAATATGGTTCTTTTTACTCGGCTGGAGGAGGTAATGTGTTTAAAGGTTATACTTATAGTTTTACCACATGATGTTATATGTGGTATCCTTTTTTTTTCATACATTTCTTTCACAAGCGGCTACATAACCTCACGTTTTAACTCGTCTGAATTTGCACGATTTAAGATTCGTTTCCAATATCTAGTCTAGCGTAAATCTTAAATGATTTTGAATTGTAAGTAAAAAATAGCAAATAGGTATCTCAGTTTATTCTTTACTGTATTGTAAATTGATAAAGAAATTTATTTAGTAATGTCGCTTCCACTGTCTAATGATCAAACCAGTCCGCCTTAATTTATCACGCAAAGATCCGATATAAATTAACATAATATCCAGTTTTAGGCATAGCTAATAAATTCGGCCTCCACAACCGCAGGGTAAACTTCTTAAATAAAAATAGAGAAAGATTGGCATTGACCTAGATTTTAAAAAAAAACTTTTAAATATTATAATGTTAGCTCATGTTCATTCCAGTCCCTTTTCAGAAATAGACCAAACATTAGGCATTACATCCTCGCCACATGGATTCCAACGCAACATTACCATCATAGTAGGTGGTTATTGTTTGGCTATTTATTTCTTGTTAGCTATCCTGTGGTATTCAAATTGTCTATACTTCTATACTAATATTATAAAGAGGAAAGATTTGATTGTTTGTTTGTTTGTTTGAATTGAATAGGCTCCACTACTGGACCAATTTCGAAATTTCTTTTACCTTTAGAAAGCTACATTATCCAGGAGTGACATAGGTTACTTTTTTACCCGACTGAGCAAAGAGAAATAATGTTATTGGGTCACGCGAACGAAGTCGCGGGGAACTGCTAGTTTTTCTATAAGGGGAAAGCAGGCTAGCTTATTATCACAATTGTATTCCTTGTTTGGAAACGGTTTAAAATGTGCACTTAAATCTGGGAGTGCTGCTTGCTGAATGCTGAACTAATTAAATTCAACTTTGACTTTCGCTCTACAAAGTCTCTTCTTTTGAAATGTTTTTGCACTTTAAAAAATTATTTTTTTAATTGAAGAAAATATCGCCAGTGTTTTGTTTGTTATAACTTGTACATAATTATGTGTACACCGGTTCGTACATTGCAAGGGGACATATTTATCTAGGGTCCCTTACGTCTCACCTGCTCACTGACCCCCGCTGATTAAGGGACGAGAATTGCCGACTCCCAATTGCGATAACTATTTAGACGACGCCATAAAAGCAGCAGTCTCTCCAACTATCTTCGGTTTGGATTATGTAATGTTTTTATATTGTTAAAAGGATTTCAAACAAGCAGACGGTTCTAAAGATAAGATATAACTGCCGTAGACATCTGCAACATCAAAGATGTAACAGATGCGTTTGTAACAAACGCATCAAGGCGGAAATTTTATATTCAAAGCTTAAAAATGAGTATTATATAATTATTTAACTCATACATACTCATTCACGGAATTTTTAGGTTATACGATTCCTAGTTTTTGACAGCTGTTTCTTTTTATTCACTCACGTGTTTTGTATCCATACAAATAATGCAAAATATCTAGCTTACTTGTCAAATGTATGTGTATGCACAATTTACACATAAATTCTAAGAAAATCACACAACTAAGTATAAAATTATAGGTAATTTTTACTCATTTTTAGATTTATTGCATTATAAAAACTTCTAGTAACATAGAATCGGTTGGCTTACAATCGCTTTGGACAACAGCTCATTACACAATGACTTAAAACTTATGTTTCACATAGTTAAGACATTAAAAGTCAACGATTAAACAGATTTCGTACAATTTCCCATATAATTGAGTCGGTTCTCATAGAACAAACGTTTCGGACAATGGTCGAAATTATAACAGGGTTAAATATATTCACATACTTATATGCAGTGAGCAACATGACATATGACCATTAATTATCATTGTTGGGAAATTCTAACTGAATGACTTGATTACAACATTGTTAATCGTTTTCATGAAAATTTTAATACCGTTATTGTCACCCGTTATAACAACTAGTCATTTTAATTTAAATATTTATGTTAATATATATGTAAGCAATCATTTTTGTAACTAATGCGACGTTAACTTTTACTCTATGCTAAATAGTGTCCTACCTAATAAGTGTTTTTTTTTAATTTCTTTAACAAATACCTTTAGTATATACGTACTTATGTGAACATTATTCAGTGTGTAAAAAATAGTTTTACCGAACCCAATACAAACTAAATAGAGATGTGAATTTTGCTGACCGATCATAGATTAGCAGTCATCTAGATGTGGCTAAACCTTAAATACTTTCATTTAGCGATTAAATTAACAAACTATTGGTGTGCTCGATTCAAAAGACAGAATTATAAACCCCTTTAAAACTTTATACTTGAGATTTATTTAATTTTATAAATATTATTATGTCAAAATGTTTTTGAATTTCACCTAACATTTATTTAGTATGCGATTAGTATTTTAATTGAGTATACTGTAGATGTATATCGCGAAGCGGGTTAGCCTCCACCTGTCCACTAGAGGTATAAAAATGGTACGTGAGCAAATTCTGATGATGTTAGCTTTATATACACATTATTTAACATATTATAGTGAAATATCATCTTTATTATATGAATTCGAAATAATTTGTAAACCATGTGAGGGTATTGTTATATACTCAATTGCAATGATTATTTTTTGACTGCCTCGTTGGTCTAATGGTAAGCGAACCTGACTGTGCATCAACGGGGCCCGGGTTCGATTCCCGACTAGGACAATCAAATGTGTGATGATGTGTATTTCTGGGTTCGGGTGTTTATTAAATATATTTGAGTATTTGTGTATGTATTTCTATGTATTAATATCGTTGACTAAACGCAAAACACAAGCAAAATAATTTGCTTACTTTGGGGTTAGATCGATTCGTATAATCACGGGACAACCGTGATATTTATTTATTTATCATTTGTGATAAGTCGATATCATGCAGCCTACTTATGTTTTTTAGTTAAAATACTTTTTCAAATCTTTTAAAACGGAATGTGACAGATTATTTTGTTATTTTGCCCTCACGTAATTGCCATTTAAATTTTAAATTTTGGTAAACAACCAATTACCTAACACACCCAAAATATTGAGCTAAGCAATAAAAGTACAGATTTCGTCATAAAATTTTAACGAACTAATAAACTTAAATCATTAGCATGGTCAATTTGAATTCTTGCAGCCGGGTTAAATTATAAGAAAGCAGATGTTGGTGTTCTTGAGAGTAACTTTATGTCACACCTGCTTGCAATGTGGGCCGACCGCATACACACACGTTAAATTGAAATATAGTCGATTATATCACGAATAGTACGCAACTAAGCGTTCCATACGATCTGGCATGCTATGTCCTAGTTATGGACAAGTAGCCAAACTACAAACAATCTCTACATTAATATAACCATGTCGTAAACCGATAAAAATACTTTAAGCAACACCTACTTAGAACTCATGTCGTCATATAAATATTATCTTTAATTTATATTCATTATAATTCTTTATAAACTTGCCTTGTTATATCGTTAAATTTAACATTAATAAATATTTTTAAGATTTGATTTTCTATTTTGGTATACTTGTTACAATTCAATTTATGTTTAGCGTAATTTAATTAAAATTTATAGTTACTAGTATTAAATGTAAATCAAAAATTCTTCTTGTTATATCGTTAAATTTAACATTAATAAATATGTTTAACATTTGATTTTCTATTTTGGTTTACTATTACTTGTTACTATTCAATTTATGTTTAGCGTAATTTAATTTAAATGTATAGTTACTAGCATTAAATGTAAATCAAAAATTCTTCAATAGTTTTAATGGTATGTAAAAACGTGTCTATAAAATATTTGGTATTTATTACGGATATTGATGATTGCTTGACATTAAAAAATAGCTTATTTATTTTCTGTCAATTAAAGGCCGTTTTATTATTTCGATTGAATACAAGTATATAATGTGTAACAGACATAATAGCTAAAATTTGGATGTTTTAACTAAATTAGATAGAAAATGTAAATTACTTGAAATGGGTAATTTGAGTAAGATGAACGAACTCAACCTTCAATAAAACATAATGGAAATTTGGATTTGGTTGCGGTTTTGGGCAGACGTGCTTCCGTTCCCGCTTCCGATCGAGGGTCGATCACGCGAACCGTGCACGATATTCGCGATATTGGTTTACATAAAAAGAATATGGAATATCGATTTCTGCCAACAGAATCGAGAATCGATAAACGTGTTCTATAATGTAGAATTTTAACGCGACTCGTGACAAAAACCTGCAGCTACATCCCTTTGTGTAACTTAAGTATATCTCATTCATGTCTCTGTTGCTGTAACATTGTTGCTTATTACGTTTCTTGTGTTTACTGAATATGTAGGTATTTTTCGATTTTGTTAGAGTAAATTCTTGTGCTATCGTATAAAACTGGTGTTTAGTTATTGTCTTTGTGTGTGTACAGATAAGTTTAAGTCATATATAACCTAATAACTCTGATGATGCCCTAATAAGTAACAAATTATAGTTGTGAAACAGTACTAGAGTTTACTCTAACAAAATCAATATGATACAGTATCAGCAAGTACTGACGATACTAATATTAATTATGTAGGTATATGTCATTAATTTTAATCTTTTTAATTTCCAATGACTACTTTTGTACAATTTAAAAGTAAATATAGGTAATTCTTTAAGAGTGACTTCTCTTTGATCAAACGTCACATTTGTTACCTATCAATTATAAGCATAATATGACTTAAAACTTGATAATTGGGATTCAGAGCTTTACGTGCTTTCAGAGACACGAGGGTAACATACATCACCGTCATCCAGACTACAAGCTGATACCTACTAAGGTTTTTATAAATTGCAAACCCCAATAACACCAATTGACGTGGAATCGAACCCGGAACCTATTGGACTCAACTGTATAGAATAACCACTACATTCCTACCTAGTTAAGAAATAACAAACTTTGTTTTTTTGTGTCTATAAGGTGCCAAATATTTGAAAACAGTAGGCAAAGGAAATGTTTCGTAATTAAACATGTTTTTACTATCGTGGACATAATGACAATACAAGACTTCATAAGGGTTGAAATAGAGGTAAAAGGTAGAATTATTAATTTATTATTAATAATAAATCAATGGGTAGAATAACCTCCTCTGTAGCCCCTATATACCTATTATAATAATTATATCCAGTTTATTCATAATATTATCCCCATAGGTGGGTAATCACTAATCATGTAGGTTAAATCATAAAATAAGGTTTTAATATGGAACTTGAAACTAATTCGGTTTGACGTTTAATGTACATTTTTGAAACAAATATGGCCCTATTAATGAAACATTTTATTACATTCAATATCTAGGTAGGTAGGTACCTAGGTATTTCAGTAAAAAACCAGAACGGCCGGAAAGTACACGAAAAATCACACGATTTATGGTAAGATCGATTCCCAGCACTGGTTGCACACAAACACGTTTTAGTTTACGCGTATTAGTATTTGTGTTAGTAATAATAACGGTACACACATGAACACAAATAAATGTAAGTACATATACATATGCAGTCACAGCGCTCGCGCACGATAGGGTAGGGTTCTCTTGTTGCGAAAGTTGTAGGTAAATTATTATTATTGTAAAAATTATCGATTTTCCAGATCATCTAGATGAGATGAAGCATTTTAATTTTACAAAATTAAATAATAAACACTTATGATTTATATATTAACTACTTTGTGATTCATAGTCATTGAGTCTCGTTTAGATACTCATATAAATCAATAAATTGGCTGGATCAATATTAATAAAATTGGATATTCATGTGTACGAACAATGGTTACCTAGGTAAGAAATAGATTTATGATCAAGTTCTTGATTAGGTAGGTACTTTATTTTATTTTACTATTCAGAATAAGTGGATTAGCGTAAAAATGAAATTAGCAGCTTTTGAGTTTAGTCTTTCAAGCTACAAGTTATGGACAAGTTCTTAACTTCTTAGGTGAGCGTAAGAATTTAATAAGTTAAAGCGTGCAATCAAATAATTTGCTTACTTTTGCGGATCAATTCGTGTAATTTGTCTAGCAATATTTATTAATATTTAATAGGTATTTGGTGAGTCTAAGCATTAATGTATATGGCACATTTAATGAGAAAAGATAAACCTCATAAAGAATAACTAGTCAGAGGTAGAATTAACTACCTCTTCCAAAGCCGGTGTAGTTACGAACAATAATCATATTAGGTAGTAATAAAATAGTAAAGTTTATTATGAGGTAGTTACCTAATAGGTATTCAATTAGGGAAATGGACTGTTTTGTAAGTATTTCACATAACGTTTAAGTAATTATAGTCTCGTCATGTGACATGCACTAAATAAACATGTCTTATAAGTCAACAAACCATTAGGTTACTTACAAACTGTCGATCAATTACTGAGCCTCAAAATATTACTAAGGATTTTATTAGTAGAGGATTATATAAGATTAATAAATATTGTCAAAATAAAACATATTCTTAAATTAGTAGATAGGATATAACGTAAAGGTATACCTACTTATTTAACAATGTTTTTTTTAAAAC
Organism: Apodemia zela; assembly: GCA_018236825.1. Lineage (NCBI taxonomy): Eukaryota > Metazoa > Arthropoda > Insecta > Lepidoptera > Riodinidae > Apodemia > Apodemia zela. The sequence continues at coordinate 2,062 of DWBA01000207.1, read as the reverse complement.
ATCCATTATTTTATCCAGATATAAAACAATAAATACCCATGTGTTACAATGCGATTTACGATTATTGTTACGAGTAATAGTTATGTCTGCGATATTAAGTAATTAAAACGGGTAAAATTAACTGTATATAAATTTAAATAAGTATAATTACCTACTTATGTACCAGTGAAAGTGTAGTCTTGTATTTTAATATAATAACTAAGTAACCTCAAGATTCTTCAAACATGAATACCTCAATCCACTAGCCCAATACTTAAAAATACGCGAGTTCGATTCCTGGACATGAAAAAATATTTATGAAGAGCGCTTAGTTTAAATTATTTCCGAATTTATCCCTGAAATGCCTCGCGATCATAGCCGTAAGTATGTTTTATAAAATAATTCCATTAAAGTAGATAAACTGAAAAACTACCTAGTATGAATAGTGATTGATTTTAGGCATTTTTTTAACAACCCTTTGAAACAGAAAATACAACCTTGACCGAACATAGGACTGAGGGCACTGACCTTCAATTTATGTTATTTTTAACACTTATAATAATGATCATTGAAAAGCCTATGTAGATAAATCGGGTAACCCTGCCAGAAATAACATTAAGTTCGACTTCAGATGTCTGAGTTATTCTCGTACATAGCAGATTAGTCCTTTTAAGTATCTCCATTGCTAAAGGTATGCATCTAATTTTAAACGTAGAGGCTCGCGACCCAACTGACCCCGCATCGGCCGTATTAAAACCTGAACTTTCTTTATAACTATGTACCAACTATGTTCGGTAAACGTATCGAACACACACAACCGCATCTCTCCGGACTCGCTCAGGCCCGGTCACGACTTAGTCTAACCTACACCCTCGCTGACTATCCAGGACGATCTAGGGACTTCGGACGCCGCTTCACTCGTGGGAAAGTGACTGTCGTGACGGTGTTTAATCCACATGTCTCGATTACGCTAATTCGAAACCGAATCAGGGATTCGCGGTTTTGAGTGTCGAGTTCAGTACCTGGGGCAGAAACCCTAGCAGGGCGATGAGCACCGTGGGGGCGCGCATAGTGGCGCGTCCACTACCGGCGCCTGAGCATATACGGGAACAGAACCGTCAGCAATAGACGGTGGAAGAGTAATCCATCACTGGCACATGACTGCACTGAGTTTCACTGTAAGTCACACAGCACTAAGGTGTCACAGGTCGCGCTCATCAGCTTCGTGAACCGGTCGCGGAGTATTGTGCACTACGTTCGAGGCGCGCGTGTGCGGCCGGCGTACTGTAGCCGTTATAACGTGTAATCGCGACGGTGCGTGTCGGCGGACTGAGGGCGGGTGTAAGCCGCGGTGCGGGCAGCGCACACCTGGCGACGCCGGGGCGACAATAGATGGCGCTGTGCGGCGCATCTGCCGCCGGTTCCCCCCGCGGACGTTACCCCGCGATCCCTGAAGCAGAAAATACATGGAAAACAGCCGTCCGTCTTATACTTTACTAAACATTTGAACACGTGCTCGTAGTATTATAGCTTTTTATTAATGTTTAAGAAAATTACGAGTATCAAATTTGCAGTTTTCAAAAGTTTTTGCTGTAAGCTTAAATTTCTTAAAAGCCATAAGTTGTCTGGTATTTTAATGCAGCCATGCACTAACAATAAGCCAGAGCATCAGTTTTGCAGTTTTAAAAAGTTTTTGCACTTAATAGCCATAAGTTTTCTGGTATTTTTAATGCAAAGCATTGCACCAGTAAGGCGAGTTTTATTTAAACGCAACCAGATATGAATTATTACTAGACTAGACTAATCTGACAATATATTTTTCTACTCAAAACGGGACATTGATTTACTAACTTCAATCAGTAGGGTCGATTAAGGAAAGGAGAAACTAAGTTTCCTTTATTAATAGCAGTCTTCGTATCAATGAAAAACATTTTTTTATCAAGTAAATAATTACCTACCTATACATATAATAAAATAGGAGGAAAGTCAAAACTGTACATTGAATATTTTTTAAAAGAATAATTGGGGCGTGATCTACAATCGATATCGAAGCCAAAAATATAGTTTTTAGAATTTTTGTCTG
>DWBA01000206.1:0-15371 GCA_018236825.1 Apodemia zela | reverse complement strand
GCGGGAAGTTCCAGGGATGGCCTGCAGGGTCAGCCGCTTAGCATATTTTTTATATCATAAGATAGCAAACAAGCAGACGTGTCTCCTGATGGAAAGAGTATAACCATCGCCTATAGACACCAAAGATGTTAATGTTGCGTTGCTATCTTGTGGCGAGATTTTAATTCCATAAGAATAGTTTACCAGCTACCTTACCTTCCAAACCGGAACACGATAGTGACAAACGCTGGCGCTATTGCGGTAGAAATAGGTAAGACGGTGGTACCAGACCCGGGCGAGACAATGCTGAACTCTACCACTTCGTAGCCACAATGGTGGTGAGTGGTGACTTACATAGCCAATTAGTCGCGTTTTACGATATGCCGGACAGAACTTTACATGTGGCATTCAAACCTCGCTACAAGGAAAACATTAAACTATTACCTATTTGGTGTGTGTATGTCACTGAACTCCTCCTAAATGGCTGGACCGATTTTAATGAAATGTTTTGTATGTCTTCAAGTCTATTCGAGAATGGTTTAGATTTACAATTGAATCCGATAGGTGGCGCTGCGGTCGGGTTAGGGTAGAAAAATGCCGGGATCGCTAGTACTTATAATAAAATGGAAGGTACCTACTGTTATGCTACATCTCATCTCGGTAGAATAGCAACGCGTATCTATAGCGTCAGTGCTTGTCACTACCTATTAATTCTACTACCGAGTAATTTCGTTTTTAAATTACTTAAATCAAACAAACCTGCAAGAAATATTATACATAGATTGATTTGAAAACATCATGCGTAAATAACATGATTTTATCATTGCTTATGGCTTTAACAATAATTTACCCATGAGCAGCTGAAATTCGCCAATGTGTTATGGTACCACACAGATAACGCTAGCCCTGGTTGACCTGCAGATAAATCAAGACCACATTTAAGACCTCATTACGGTAAACAAAGCCCAGTCTTTGCTGTCTTTCGGTGAGATACAGACAATCAAAATGAAATTTAAAAATGCAGTGAGTAGAATATTTAAGGGATTTTAAAACGTTTATTGCGTATTTATAATGTGATGAGATAGTGTTTTTTTTATTACTTGGCACATTAATAAATATACAACGCCTATTCGATGTGTAAAGTATTGTTTTTAGTTTTTTTACTTAAAAGGTAAAGCCATTTTCAAGACTTCGACTTTCCAAAAAGGAGGCCCCCTGGAGATTCTCAATTCGGCTGTATTTTTTTTCGGTTATATCAGAATTAGGTCATTTATTAACCAATTTAGATCATCCTTTATTGTTTTTTGGGAGCTTAGACCAAATGAGAAGTATATCCACTTCCCATACACATTTAGTAAACACACAAACTTATACGGAAGCAACAATTTATTTATAACTAGCTGGTTGCCGCAATTTCGTCTGCGTTAAAAGCCGTTATTAACGGGTTTTTGCTTTTTATGGTGAAACTGGTAAACCCTACGGGGGTATATATTGGTAAAAAAAACATACAAAAGAAATAAACATTAAAAAAATAAATTTTCATGTTTCCTTATTGCTCGCCCAACGAAAGCATGTTGCTGACGCTAACACATTTGATTTTTAGGGTTCCGTCACCAAATAGCAAAATACGGCACCCCTATAAATTCGTCATGTCTGTTTGTCCGTCCGTCCGTATGTCACAGCCATTTTTTTCCGAAAATATTGGGCCTACATAGTTGAAACTTTGTAGGTTGATGTATTCTGGTAACCGCTATTCGAATTTTAAACAAAAATAAATAAGTTAAAAAATTAAAGGGGGCACTCCATACTACTACTACATACTACGGAAAAAAAATATTTAGTTTCAGTTCCATAACTGAAACTAAATATTTTTTTTCTCATCAAACCTATACGCGAGGGGTGTCTATGGATAGGTCTTTAAAAATGACATTAAAGTTCCTAAAACCATTTTTCGTCAAATCAATTGTTTGAAACATAGACGCTTCCAAAGTGGAAAAATAAATGTAACTAAACTAACTTTAAATGAGAGAGTGAGAAAACTAAAAGAAAACTATTGTAGATTTCAATGGAAACTTTCAACTAAAATTGGTTTGAGCGAGATATCATTATTAGTTTTTAAGAAATAATACATTTTCAAAAAACGCAAATATAACTTTGTCGTTCATACAAACGCTATGAAAAACCAAGTTATTTTATTTATAGATAAGTAGTATATAGTGGTGCGGAACCCTTCGTGCGCGAGTTCAACTCGCACTTGGCTGATTTTTTTTCTATATCATTAGATGGAAAACAAGCAGATGGTTGTCTTGATGGAAAGAAAAATCACCTATAGACATCAAATATTTTATTTACTAGTGCGTTGCTATCCGTGTGGCGGGATGGTTATCCCAAACGCATAAGGCTACCGGCTACCTTACCCTCCAAACCGGAACACGACAAAGACAAGCATTGACGCTATTTTAGCAGGAATAGGCAAGGTGTGGTTACATATACAGTGTGTAAAAAAAACCTGTCCGATCGTTAAAGGCATTGTTTGGTAGCTTACTACAATCATATAAATGTTATTATTTTGTGGATATAGACAGATAATTTTTCCCATTTAAAATAAATTAATCTTAAATGTTATTTCAAATATTAATATGGCATCACTAAATATCTACCAAAAATGTTAAAAGACGACGGTCGGCTACAACAATGAGCCGTCGGCTCGTTTGATGTCGTAGCGGCGCGATGTCTATACGCGGCCATTAATGCGACATGATGTTCTCTGTTTAAAATAGCCCCTAAATTTTAGGGAAATTAAAGGGTATTCTAAAATCCATAATATTTTTATCTTTATAAATATAATAATATTATTGTTTTTTTTGATAATGTCATCGACCTATCTATATGTCCCTTTCGGGTCGGACAGGTTTTTTTTTTACACACTGTATAATCTGTTCTGTAAAGATTGTTTATTTATTTATATATTACACCTTAAAAATAAGTGTACAAAAGGCGTAAAAATAAGTGTACAAAAACTTAATGACTACTGGCATACTCCATCAGTGCCACACGTGTAAGGGCAACATCCTTTCTTCGTTTGTGACGCCAACAATATAAATATCACATAGCCAAACAGCTAAAGTTATCTTCATTTCGAGTCGTTAACTCATACGCCAAATTTCATCGATTGAGATGGAGCTCGGGTTCGATCTTCGTCAGGTACAAACATTTGTGTGATGAGCATAGGTATTTGTATTCTGAGTCTAAGTTTTATTAAAGATATTTTCAGTAGTTATACATGTATTTTTATGTATTAGAATGGTTGACTAACGCCCATATCACAGGCAATTAATTTGTTTACTTTGGGGTTAGATTCATTCGTGTGTTTTGTCTAGTGATATTTATTTGTTTTCCAAACACAATATGCCATATTTTAAACGCAGTAAAAATGTAACAACATATTGAAGTAACATAATACCAAATTCGTATCGAGCAGGCCTGAATTAATTTTCATCAAGATGAAAAGAGCTGATGGTCTTAAAACGGCTAAACAGATTTTATTTTTTTATATTAACCACCAAACAGACAGGGTTTTCGATTAAAAACTGCAACCAAATCGGATCATCCGTTTGAGAGCTACGATGCCACAGGCAGATAAACACGTTAAACTTATAAGACCTCTCGTTTTTACGTCGGAAGTTAAAAAAATGCAGCGAACCACTGGTAGTAAAAAGACATCGTGCCTCGTCAAATAAAGAAAAGTTTCCAATTACCAAGTGTAATTTCTTGACAGGCTGCTGACATGATTCTGCTCGATGACAACTTCGCTTCTATCGTCACTGGTGTAGAGGAGGGCCGACTCATCTTTGACAACTTGAAGAAGTCCATCGCGTACACCCTGACATCGAACATTCCAGAAATCTCGCCGTTCCTTGCCTTTATCCTGTGTGACATTCCTTTGCCCCTTGGTACCGTTACCATCCTTTGCATTGATCTTGGAACCGACATGGTAAGTTTTATATATAATTGCAATTTTATAATTCACCAATCTATTACACGTATGAACATACGATGTCATACATATACAAAATGATGAAGCAAATTTTTTTTTTAAAAACGTGGAATTAATCATATTAAATTTCAAAATTCCCAAGAAAAAGAGGATCTCCGAAGAGCTAGACAGAGGTACAATCAGTGCACCCACGATTAGCTGAAGATACTCGGTCCCACAATGTAATAGATGGAAAATATAACCGGGCAATTTTCCAATCCCGGGCAACGTTGTTTTTATCAGAATAATAAGATTAGGGGAATTATTTAAAAATTAAAACAGATACGGAAATAAATTTTGAAGTATTTTATTGTACATGCTGGTACTTTGTAATGATACTGAATATTCATCGGATGGATTCTTCACTTTGTATATGTACCATACTCTTATGAACACATAAAATTAAAATATATAAAACGTGTGATAGAAACATATAGTACAAATCACTGCACAAGTTATAGTATACCACCTAATTTTTTTTAATATATTTTTTTATTGATTAGTTATTGGTCTATAAGTTCAAGATGACAAACTTTTTATATATCCAATCTAAATTTACGTTTAAACGTTGCAAAAATGTTTATGTATTCATAAAACTATTACGCAATGATAAATGATACATTTGCTATTTACGTTGTCTTAGCGCAACACTTAGTAAATGTTTTGTCTTTCTTAGCAATTTCAGCTTCGAATATAATGTAATCGTGCACAGTTATTTTTACGACATCTTAATGTTAGGTGCCAGCTATAGCTCTCGCGTATGAAGAAGCTGAGGCAGACATTATGAAGCGACCACCTAGGAACCCATTTTGCGACAAACTTGTCAACGAGAGGTCTTTATATACATTAAATAATGTGCCTTTATAACCTCTAACCGGTTTTCAGCCAAAACTTCGATGTTGTCTCGATATCGTGACGAGTGCTGTGGATTTATAATGTTTTATGTAATCATAATATTTTAAGAAACTGCTTTCAATATGCAAACATGTTCATTGTAAATACCAACTTTGAAGTGAGTTCGTTAAGAATCTGCTACAGAAACTGTTTCAGCCACTTTTAAATATAGATTATTTCCAAGTTAATAATAAAAATTTAATACCTGAATCCGTTAAAACGGGAAAGCATTACAAAAAAAGATCATTGACGATTAAAGAATATGCTGTTCGTTTGCGTGACCCAAAATCGTAACTTCTTTTTGCTCAGTCTGGTAAAAAAAAAGTTGCCTATGTCACTCCTGGATAGTGTAGCTTTCTAACGGTAATTTTTTTAGATCAGTCTAGTGGTTTTTGAGTTTATTCGTTACAAACCATGCAAAAATACAAATATTTCTCTGTACAATATTAGTTTATATTGAAACAATATTTCAGTAAGTTAAGAAGTATCGAAAATAGAATTAATTACAGCTAAAACAAAACTAAGTCAAGACAAGAATCCCAATTTAATTTAGATTTCTACAAAACATTTTAATTCAAAAGTAAAACTTTTCGAATGTAGATCATACTTATATTAAAGATGGCTGAAATATACCTCCTCTGCGGCAATTTCATAACAAGCTATTTTCAAACTATGCTTTTCAACATTTTCTACAAGTTCTATCACAAACATAATATTGTGATTATATAAAAAAATAGTTAATAATTAACCCAATTAATTAAAATTAGGAACCGATTTTGACTAACGTTGAGTGTGATGCTTAAATGTTGTGAACTAAACGCTGAAATTTAACAGTATTACTAGGGGACCAGTAACATGTGTGTGTATTTATTTAGATACTTTTGCCGAGTCTTCGTGAAGTTTTACAATGATGATAAGGAAACTATAATTAGTGTTTTACATGAGACACGAACACACCGTCTTCACAGATATCATTCCATGATCATCATCATTGCCATTTAATTGATTTTTTCGACTCACTTGGACATTTAAATTCGATTGAGTTTTCATTCACAGATCATAAAAATTACTTTTTGTTTACCCTGTGGTAAAAAAAAACGCATTTTTTTTTATTTGTTTACGTTTTTGTTTTTGTAATAGTTTTAAGCATTCCAAGTCATTGTAATCATATGTCACGGAAATCATTTATATTGGCGGTACATGAAATAATTTCTGCACAACAAATCCTGTTTGTACCGAAATAATTAAAAAGTCAATACTTGAGTAAATACAAAAATCTTTTTATTAGAATCCCATAACTTTTTATAAGATAATAATTTAAATGGATTGTTCTAGTTATTATATGTTTAATTTTATTTCGGTAATCCATGGCTCAAGTAATGTTGTGCAAAGGAAGGAATATACCACCAATATTGCTTGCAGTAGCGTATGTTTGCAATGGTCTTGTTACGTGTTGGATGTTGTGCACATGTTGTGCGTGAGCGCCGCACTGCGCACGCTTGGTGTGGGTCGCAGTTCGCTCTCATAGCTAGTGTTTGTGTAGGTGCCCGCCATTTCCCTGGCTTACGAGGAGGCCGAATCTGACATTATGAAGCGACAGCCGCGTAATCCTTTCACTGATAAGCTCGTTAACGAGAGGTAAAAACACAACGAGCGGACATCGCTCGTCCCAAAGTTATTCTATCCGCTATTTGCTTGCTATACCACGTGTTAGTCTTCAATATTGTATTTGATTGTTGCCTGTATGTAAACGGTGTTCTAGGTATACGATGGTATATGTGGATATTGAAGGCGACAATCGCACTACTCTGGTTTCTTGCCTTGCGTTGTCTTTTTTCTATCTAAACTTATAAAACTCGGTTTTTCTGTAACTTAGCTTGATATTAGCAATGGAACAACGTGTTTTAAGTTGAGTAAATCAAACACATTGTTCGATTTCTAGGTGTGGTATTTATACATTTCTATTGTTGAATGTAAAAAAATTAAAAGGTAAGTCATTATTGGTCAATGTCATACCTTTTTGCCATTCTTGTCTATCACGCATGTCTTTCCAAACACAAAACTTTTTTATATTTATGTCGTTTATATTTAAATTTTTTAGTCTATAATTTTATCATATTTCTCATGCACATGATACACATATTATGTAACACAGTTATCGCTAACATCTAAACCGTATCAACCCGAGAACATCATCAATCCATTTATCAATTTTATTGCTCCTAGGCTATGATAGGTAATTGTACTAACAACACACATATTGTAAAACTTTTAGGCATTTTAACCTATCACTAGTATAGTATATCAGATTTTTCTATTTTATAAAGGTATCTATCTAATTATGAGCTATTGTATTTTGTATATTTGACACCATACACCATTACTTTATATAAAATTCTCTAGCTACTCTTTAATATGTTATACTTTTAAGAATAAGTAGTGTTATTTATACCTGTGTACTCACGCTAGACGTAGTTTGGAGAGGAGGGTATGTTTAGAGTGCGCGAGCTGTATCGGTCGCGCGTGTTACGCATTGTCCTGATAACTTGATGTTTACGAAGGTACCTGCTATATCATTGGCGTATGAGGCGCCCGAGTCCGATATCATGAAGCGGCAGCCCCGAGACCCTTACCGTGACAACCTCGTCAACAGAAGGTCGGCCCGCACCCCGCCGTCGTAGGCGCGGCCAAGCTTTCTAGATATCATATGGGTGTTAACGCAATCATTAGCCCACTATCAAAATTTTGTTCAGACTTTAATTTGTTCAATTTGATATTTGACATAATGTATATTTGAAATAATTAACTTACACGGTTCTTTATGAAACACTTTTATTCTTGATATTAGATTATTTCCTTCATAAATAATAAACTAATGAGTAAAATTGACAAATTAAGTCTGTATTTGAAACTTGTATTGGTCTATATTTTAATGGTGCGGCTATTTGTGGTTAAACAAATCCATTTGGTCGTTGATGTGGAAGAGTGATAATGAATTTACCGCCCTGATTCAGCTCAACGCCAATTTATAAATAGGCGTCAATTTTTCTTTAGTCTTATATTAATTTAATACCCCTAAACAAAATAATTGCGCTTCGTTATAATACCTTCTTGAGAATGACTTTTCATAGTTATTTTTTACTTTTAGAACCACTTTTTAGACTAGAGATTTTGTCTTATTCTCTATAATCTTCACTCTTCCATATTTTAAAATTAGAAAAATGACATTTCTCAACGAAATGTCTAATATTGCACGTTAGCAATCAAATATAGGATTAGAAATACAATGGAACTAGAGATTTAGTGTGTCATGTGTCTAGCGAGTAGAAGAAATAGATTGTTTTTAACCATAGTGGGACTTTTTTTAAAGGAATGACTTAGGTGGGATTTATGATCTATTAGTTTATTTATGTATTATATTTTATTAATATGGCTAAACAGACCACTATGCTTGGGCGCTGGTTTTCTCCACTACACAATTCTTACCGCTATTCTTTTCCGTAGATCACAGCTAGGTGTGGATTTGCTTTTGCTTTATTTGTTATTCTGATGTTGAGATTAATGCATGCCAACTGTGAGTAAGTATATATTTGTGCCTACCATCACTTTCATCTTGACAGAAATATATAGCATTATAGCAAAAACATTATTGTACGACGATAAAGGCTTTCATTGCAAACATAATTTTATTTTTGCCTATTTGGTTTTTATCTAGATAAAATTAATTTGTTAATTTTACATGATAAAAAGAATACTTCACAATTTTTGCTGCTAAGCTGAAAGATTTTGCTTGACCGATTGTAGACTGCACTCCTTTAGAAAGCCTTCCTAAAATGCATGCAGCATTTCTTATTAACTGAAATAATTATTTTAGGGCTGGTTTTAGGTTATTCAAAAATATACATAATTTTCTCAATTTAAACTTTTATTCGTAGATTTTTAATCGTTAATCTTTTGTTAATAATATTTGGTAAAATAAATATTTTCTCATATGTTTTCAAAGTAAAGTTCTTTCAAATCAAATCTTTCAAATTTTACCAAAAGTTAAAATATTTGCAAATGAAGATTTTTAATTGGAAATTGTAAGTAAAATAAAACAAGTATTAAAACATTCATTCATAGCATTTTAAGATTGTTAAAACTTTAAACCACATACTTGCATCTATCTAAAGCCAGCTCTATATAAAGTTTTCAGTGGCTTTTATGTAATGTAAATGACGTAATTTGACAGGCTAATTTCCATGGCGTATGGTCAAATCGGCATGATTCAAGCAGCCGCTGGTTTCTTTGTGTACTTCGTGATAATGGCTGAGAATGGATTCTTACCTATGAAACTATTCGGAATCAGAAAGCAATGGGACTCGAAGGCAATCAACGATTTAACCGACTCTTATGGACAAGAATGGGTACGTATAGCTTTTTCTTTTTGAATTATAGCATATATCAGTATAAATAGAATAAAAAATATAGGTGATAATATACACCAAAGATGATAATGGTTCGTTGCTATCCGTGTAACGGGATGGTAATGTCACATGGATAAATTTACGGGCTACCTTACCTTCCCACGACGTACGCTGAAACAGACCGTACCCCTTAACGAATATCGCTGAATTTTTGTACATTTGCTGAAACAGACCGACAGACACGGTGAAACTCTTATAGATTTTTCTAACGTACGTTTTTTTTATAGCATTGGGGATCAAACAAGTACGTTGCTCCCCTAATGTTAAGAGATGATTGTTGTCTAGATATAACTATAAAATATTAGTGATCGCCCTGTGATCGAAATTCGATCATTAACAATAAAACCGTCTAAGTTTGACAACAGGCTATAGCCATAAACGTAATAATACTTACAGAAGCGGATTTAGGGTTGAGGACGCCCTACGCCCGAGACGATATGGCGCCCTTTTTCTTTTGTAATAGTATATATTATATACTGTTACAAAAGAAATAAAATAATAACAATATAAAAATAAATCTCATTCAGGTATAAATTAAACATTTATTTTTTTAACATAACAATTAAATATAGAAATTTTGGTCTTGCAGTTTTCAGAAAACCTAATCAATTTTAAATTTTAGTCATCTTAAAAATTTTGGCGCCCCTCAAAATTTGCCGCCCTAGGCCCTCCCAGGCCTCACGGGCCTAAGCCTAAATCGGCTGCTGAATACTTATACATGTGCGTATATTATAAGTGTAGTGTGTGCAATGTTTATTACTACATTTATTTTAATATTAAAGGCTTATACAATTTATAAAGGAGGTAATAAATTAAATTTCAAAATATGTACTAGGTTAACTTTAATGCTTGCTAAAGAAAAACTTATTTGTATACCAGTTGTCTGGTGAAATATGTGGCACAATAATAATGTAGTAACACCATTATTTACATTATTTCGAACAAATAAAGAATTTATTTATTTATTTTTATTAATGTAATGTATTTCTAATACATATTATTTTAAAATATTAGATTTCTGCAGTCCTTCGCAATGTAAACTAGAACTATGCCAAATTTTATTCGTGTAATTACTTACTCCTTCACCTACTACCACAGAAATAAAAGAGTTTGGGTTTTGTCTTAAAATCGCCTCTATTGGAATGGATTGGAAAAGTGCCCGGTTGGCGATAGGCTTGCCACCTATCACATTGTGGGACCGAGTATCCGGCTAACCGTGTGTGCACTAGTTGTACCTCTGCCTACCTCTCCACGAAGAGGTAGGCAGAGATACGGGCGTGAAGATACTTTTTTTTTTAATTGTCTTTAAAAGGGATACAAAGTTTATGCTTCTCGTAAAAATATATATATATGTAGATAATATTCAATAACGTTAATGATTTGATAAAGCATATGCAAACCTGTCAGCTACCTTACTAGAAGCGGGAACATAAGTCGTTACACTCTGTTGTTTATTTTTCAGACTTACCGTGACCGCAAGGCTTTGGAGTTTACGTGCCATACCGCTTTCTTCGTGTCTATCGTGGTGGTGCAGTGGGCTGATCTGATCATTTGCAAGACTCGCCGTAATTCGATTGTGCACCAAGGCATGCGCAACTGGGCTCTCAATTTCGGTCTCATTTTCGAAACTGCCCTCGCCGCCTTCTTATCGTACACACCTGGCATGGACAAGGGCTTGCGGATGTACCCTCTGAAGTAAGTATATTGTACTGTGGAGATTTATGCTACAGAAGTACAGTTTCTTGTAAATTTTTACTCCCCATCGTCGGCGCTTGGTGAAACTCTGCCATAGTGAACACTTGTACTGTTTCACACTTCACAATTTTTATTTTTAATTGGTACCCCGTGTTGGTTCGGGCTCATTTGAAAAATAAACCAACTGGCTATTAGGTGGTAGAGTTCAGCATTGTTTCGCCCGGGTCTGGTACTGCCGCCTTTCCTATTCCTGCCGCAATAGCGTCAGTGTTTGTTACTGCCGTGTTCCGGTTTGGAGGGTGAGGTAGCCGGTAAACTTATGCATGTGACGTTAAGACCTCGCCACAAGATAGCAACGCACCATTAACATCTTTGGTGTCTATAGGCGATGGTTGACTATTTCCTTTAGGAGACCCATCTGCCTGTTTGCTATCTTATAATATAAAAATTAAATAGCCAACCGGTTTCACATTTTACTGCATCATCAGGGCTAAAACTTAAATTGTACAATGTAAAATGTGAAACCGGTTGGCTATTTAATTAAAAACAAAAATATAAATTGTGAAGTGTGAAACAGTACAAGTGTTTAAATATAAGAAAATCATTTCTTGTAAAGTTGAAAAGGCAATCGCAGGTGTAGTCGTGCACTCTCGCTCATGACATCTGTGTGGTGCGCCGTTCACGAAGCAAATGGCGGTTGCCTTTTGGGGCGGACACGTTTGACAAATAGATGATGATGAATTTACCCAAACAAACTCACAATCTCAGGTGTAATCGTGCAATCTCGCTCATGACATCTGTGTGCTGGGCAATTATGAAGCAAATGGTAGTTGCCTTATTGGCACGCATACGTTTGACAAATGGGTCCTATTAGTTTTTAGAACTAATTAGACACACAGTTTCTTAAGGATAGCAAACTAGCATAATATGAATATTTTTGACTGAAAACAAATGAAAGAAGAAATTGATACCATTGCCTTACACCAATAATGCTATCGAGCGTTAACACTGTGTATCAGAAATGCTAATTTTTCTCATATTAAAGGATAAGAAGTCGCGTTATATTAAAATTTTCACTGTATAATAAGCAAAAATTTAATATTTCAGTATTTTGAAAGATTTTATCCTGTTCTGCTCTTGGTGTGTGCTGACCCTTGTACAACTTACTACATTTCCCTCTAAACTGAAAAAATAGTTACAAATGCTGACACTATTACTGCCTGTTGCGGCATATTTAGAGCCAAAAACAGATAATTAGTAAATTTTTTTTTAATAAAATTAACCTTTACAGGCACTTTTACCGGGTCGACAATTTAACTTATTCGATCTAACGCTTTGCTCAGTGTATCACTCAATAAATAACGTGGTGGGTGTTGCGTAGGTTCGTGTGGTGGTTGCCCGCCATCCCGTTCATGCTGTCCATCTTCATCTACGACGAGATCCGGCGCTTCTACCTGCGCCGCAACCCGGGCGGCTGGCTGGAGCAGGAGACCTACTACTAGGCCGCCCCGAGCCGAGCCGTCGCCGCATACCTTCATTTGTGTTCTTACATCAGACTGGCAGACGAGTTGTCCACCCGCTGTCGTGTTCGCTTCTCACCGCTTGTTACCGCGACATACCGCGTTATACCGCTCGCCCGGGGCCGCACACACCTATATTTCTATATGAGTTACTTTCAAAATTACTTGACATTACTATCTTCAAACGAAATTTAATTTTTAAATACTCATGAAATCAATTAATTTAAAAAAAATATTTATAGCTAATTTCATTGAGTATTTAAAAAAATCGGAGGCAGCCATGAAGACTGCTGACAGGAGTGAAAATTTAAAACTGTATTGTGAATTTTGAAACTGATTCTTATATTAAACATTTAAATTTCATAACATTACCTTAAACATTAGCATGTTGCTGACGTGAATCCATAAGATTTTCCTCGACCAAAAATCGTCTAACGCGCCGATATAGGTTTTCACTCCAAAAAAATTAGTTAAAAAATTGAAAGGTCTAACCGTTTTCTGTAACTCGTATAGACATATTGTAGTGTACGCCCTCACCGTACCGTTCCTCTAGAACGACTATGTATATATGCACGGTGAAGAGTGGAATGAATTTGTGATGTTATAGAGCGTTATACACATTTATCAGTTTAAAAATTGTAAATCATGTTATTTTTGTATTGAAATCGTTTTGAAAGGTGATTTTTCTCGAATCTCGTGCGACCACACGAATCTCTGGCCGACAGCGCCGCCGACTCGGAATCCATCGTAGTCCCTGAATCATTATAGACTAATTGTTTTTCACATACTTATATAATAAGTAATAAAAAATATCGTTTAGTAGGTCGCCGTTCCCGTGCTCGGCGGCTAACGAAAGCATTTGTTGTAAAATTACAGTTAAGAACCATTATTATTATAATTTAAGTATATTAGATTAAGTTGATTTTCGAGTGGATAATGTTTAGTTGACGATTCGAACGGGTGCGTGGTGTGTGATAGGTCGATGTGGAATGCCTGAGTTTTAGTGTACTACTGCTTACTGTTAGGTAGGTAGTTGAAATTTTGATGCCGTATTTTCAATCGTAATGTAGACAAAGGAGCATACACAGTCGCGACTCGCATCGCTTCGAGCGCTTCGAGGCCGCGGTGTTAACGCATACTTCACGTTCACAGCACTGCCGTCGACTATTGTTCGTTTGTACCTCGACAGTGCCGCCGCGCGAACGACGGACACTGTGCTTTTCTTTTTCTATAAATTAACTGATTATATTAGCGAAATTTCGTCAAATTTATAAAATAGGCTGCTCATGGTAATAAAGTAAGATTTTATTTCTTAATTAAAAGATAATAAACAAAACGTAGGGAATGCGTAATTAGAAATTTTTAAAATTATACAGTTATGATAGAGTCATCTTGTTTTAATCGCCACTCGGTCTCTGCGTCGCGGTCGCGAGCGGTGCGGCTGCTGCCGCACTGCGGATGCGCGGCGGATCCGCAACGTAAACGTTGCGGACACGCGCTGGGAGCGTCGCGGTTACGCACCACGGCAACATCTGCCGAGGGACCGAGCGGAAGATTCATTTCAATTTTCGTAACGAATACATTATAACATATAATAATGGTTACAAAAGTAATATATAACATTATAGCGACTATAAATCTAAATTATATGAAATGTTTATAGATTTAAATGAAGTTTGTTTCTTTAGAGTGACTTTCTGTGCTAGTTCGTTGAGAACGAAGTACACTTCACAGACAATAGTCGTTAATCATGATTGATATTATTGAATGATTGGATCTTTGTAAGCTATTTGTTTAACTTACACTGTAGAACTAACATTGTTTTGCGTTCGACAGTTCTTTACACCGTTTTATTTTATAGTATTACTCTGTTGGCTAGGAGCGCTGTAAAAATGTAAGTGTTAATAAAAAAAAACATTTTCAAAATATTAATACATTGTTTTATTTAGATCAAATCCATCCATCCCTCTCAGGGTTGTTGCTAATATCAGATTCAACATCAGCGCACTATCAGCATTGTGTTTAATATCAGCATCCACATCGGAAACTTTCGATGATAATTTTTAATGCCGACATTCAAGTCGTAGCACGTTCGTTGAAGTTCTAGGGATCCTAGCGCGTCACGTGTAGTTTTAATCCAGCATAGACTGTTTAAATATTTTTTTAAATGCAGTAAAACTACAGTTTCTCGTTTCTACTTCAGATTTCTTATATCTCTGGAACCTTGCGTCAGATGTCCCCAAACTAAATATCAGGGATCATACGGAAAGTATACCCCCAAGAAGAAAATAATTTTGAAAATCGGGTCATAAATGACCGAGTTCCGACTTCTGAGGTAACATACAAAAAACATACAGCCTAATTGATAACCTCCTCCTTTTAAGAAGTCAGTTGAAAATAACCTGTCACTTGTTCCCTCGTTTGATTGTTTTGTAAACATAATTATAGTTGGAAGTTAGAGACTTGCGTGCGTAGTGCTATAATGCTATAAAGTGCAAGTTAAGTATAACTTGTGTTTTATTTCAAAATAATACATCACATTTGCTAATATAGTGGATAATAATAGTGAAATATGTATTAGTTAAGTCATTTATTAATATCAGTAACCGCTGACATTGATCTGAAAAAATCAGCATCCGCTGATATTGTAAAAACCTGCATCAGCAACAACCCTGCTCCTATCGTATATTTCTATCTAAAGCCGCCTCTTCACATAAGGCCATGATGGCCCATCAAATGATCGGCCATCATTGCCGCCATGATCGGGCAACTCTCCACACA
>DWBA01000205.1:0-15384 GCA_018236825.1 Apodemia zela | reverse complement strand
CATGTAATTTATCATTTATATTGTAGGTTTTTTTTGTTATTTATTCATTTATCTTTTCATAGTAAGTTAAAGTAATTAAGTTGTTGTTAAGATGCATCACCTCTTCTTTCTAATTGTTTTCCTTAATACATGAGGTTGGCTAATATAGAATGCCCTTAGGTGTTAAGTTTAACCTATGTACATTTTGTTTGTGTATAAATAATAAATATAAATAAAAAATAAATAAAATTGCTCTGAAAGTCCTTTTTCTTCTTTTTTTATATTATAAGATAGCAAACAAAGCAGATGGCTCTCCTGGTGGAAAGAGAAAACATCGCCTACAGACACCAAAGATGTTAATAGTGCGTTGTTTCCCGTGTAGCTGGATGGAAATGCCACATGCATAAGTATACCAGCTACCTTACCTTCTAAACCGGAACATGACAATGACCAGCATTGACGCTTTTGCGGCAGAAATAGGTAAGGCGGTACCAATACCCAGGCGACTCTTTGCGGAAATCTACCACCTAGTAGTCACGATGGTAGTGACATGCATAGCCAATTGCTCGCTTTTTACGAGCTGCCTGGCAAAACAGCTGTTGGTCCATTCTTCAAACGAGCCCGGACCAACACGGAATAATTTTGAAACCATAATAATTTTTAATTTGAAACCCATAATATGGTTTTGTCACTTAATTAATATGTTAATAGAGAGAAACCATTGTCCAATTAAATGTGAAATTACTATTGTTTATTCTCTATTCGCATGCTATTACTGAAATTTCTATTGACCAATTTACACTGTTATTACACAATAGGCATTTATACCAATGATATTATATACAAAGATACGCCACCAACGCTCCAAATGCGTGCCGTGAATTGGTCCTACATGTGACCAATGCAGTCAGCTATTTGTGGCTGTACTAATTACAAATAGCTGTCTTTTTAACTCTTTTGCTTTGGATATTTCCTGTCGCACTTGTAGCGTGTCATGTGTCGCGGCACAATAATGTTGTGCGTGAAGAATGGACCTTATGTATCTTTCTTAAAATATTATTGATTTATACACACTTGATATAGCAATATATTAAAAACTCCTCGTATATAATACTAGCTTTTGCCCGCGGCTCCGCTCGCGTAGATGTTTATAACCTGCGGGTAATTAGCATTTGCTAACAGTTTTTTGAAACCAAACTTCTACATATATTGCTCTAAACTCACAGCTATCACCATGCTAAACAGACAAAAATTACTTAACTGGTTTTCTGTGAATTTCAAACTTAAATTAAATAGTATTTTAATACTACTGGTAACATTTAACACTTCCATTCACGGTAGCTTGCAAGCTAGAGAGTGTAAGTGCAGACAGTAAAATATTAGCACCTGTACCTGTTCAGAAATAAGACGAATGATTTCTATTCATTCGATGCGAGTTTGAAAGCAACTCGATCATGCTCCTCGTTTATCACCCTGAATACGTGCAATTTAACAAGTTCATTCATTGGTCGAGTTTTAATTCCCTTGACTTTTGCATTTAATTTTCAAGCGAATATGTGGATTGTTGAAGTCAGATTAACAACGATTTGAGAAGTTTGTTTTGTAAAACCGTTTGATTTCTCAGATTCTGAATAGGAAAACGGAAAGCTATTTTTATTAAACAGAAAAACTGTTTTGTAAGGTTTTACAGCCAACATCAGTTTTCCATGAGAATTGTGACATGAGATTCTTTTAGAGAAGAATTTATGTTCTTCTTAAGAGTCGGCAGCTCACCTCACCCATATTATAAGATAGCAAACAAGCAGATGGGTCTCCTGATGGAATAAGTCAACCATCGCCTATATACATCCAAGATGTTAATTATGCCTTACTATCTTGTGGTGAGGTCTTATTGCCACATGCATAAGTTTACCGGCTACTTCATCCTCCAAACCGGAACACGACAGTGACAAGCACTGACGCTATTGTGGCAGGAATAGTTAAGGCGGTGGTATCACACCCGGGCGAGACAATACTGAACTCTAGCACCTAGTAGCCACGATCGTAGTGACTCGCATAGCCAATTAATCGCCTTTTACGACATGCCTAGCAGAACGGAAGTTGGTCTATTTTTCAAAGGAGCCCAGACCAACACGGGTAAAAATTGTACTTATTACAAGCTCTCTAGCCTAGTTGCTACGTCTGCTAGCTCCTTTTTAAATGGTTTTATTTAGCTTGACTTTGGAGGGTCAAATTTGATATTTGAAATTTAACCCCCTTCCTGGTGACACACTGACCTGAAATTTGGTACACACTTTTAATTTTGATGACAATACAATGATATGCATTCAATATGAGCATCAAATAAAGGACTTGAGTTGTAGAATACAAATTCACTATGACAAATTTCCAAATCCAAGATCGCTGCCACCACACCTGGGCGGACTATTCTTTAATTTTCAATATGGATATCAAATGGAAGGGCTTGGCTAGTAGAATACATTCCAAATCTAAAAAGGCTCGCAAAAAAAAATGCTCAATCATAAAGTTTAGACAGTTAAACCATTAAAATTGAAATCTAGCTAAGTATATAAATAAAGAACTAGATGTCAACATAGAATCGTGATTTAAGTATAAATTTCCTACTCAAGTCAAGATTTTGTATCGTGTCTGTGACTGTGTGGTATAAAGGTAAAAGGTTAAAGCGCTAGTGCGCTAACTAACTATAAGGTATGAGTGAGAGGAACAAACGGTAAATAAAAATGTAAACTACAATAATCGAATTCCCGCTTCCTGTATTTCTGGAACTCTGCATCAGATCATATCTGGGGGGCTTTATTTGTAGCGCAAACAAAGAAAAAGGAATTCAAACTAATTAAATTTCTTGCGTACGTGCGTTGCGTACGTACGAGTACGTAGTTTTTAATGGCCAAATTATCAAATATGATCACTCGACCTAATTTGAATTTAAATTATTGCCATTTAGCAGTTAACGCAATTAAGGTGTTTACTCCTTAGGTTTTATTTTTTGTTGCTAATTTTGTTAGTCAAATTTTAGATAAAAATATCTTTAGCATATGGCTCAGCAAAATTACCAAGCATCAGTATCAAAGGCTTTTATTAAAATTCTTGAGTCCGTAGCCACTTTGGAAGCGTGACAAATAACCCTCGTTTCTGGCTCTTCGTAATAACATGTACAATAAAATTTTCCAGTTTTTATTACATAACGACGGAGCCTGATAGTGATGATGTTCAACAGTTAATCAATTTTGTTTAGGATTATTGTTACTGTCATCTTCATTAACAACTCATGATTTCTTGTTTATATCGGTGAACCGTATATTAGTGAAGAAAAAACTAATCTAGTCTTTGCTATATCAAAATTCGAAAGCCTCATGAAACATTCTATTACTATAATCGGAGTCCGATCCACTAAATCAAGTAAAACTCGCTGTAAGATTTATTAGCATTACAAGTTACTGCAGTATGTGGTCCACAGAATGCTAACCAGTCCTGGATAATCTGTAAATAATCTAAAAGATGAAAAAATTAATATGTTAAATTCATTAATTTAATTTTTAACAAAGCTGTTGTTAATTATTAGTGTGACTAATTGCATACGTTTTTTTCAGCCATCTCCCTAAGGGATAATGCTGGTTTATTAAAAATGTGCAACGTATAAATGAAATTCTTGGTTTTCTTTTAAGTAAATTGAACTTAAATTAATTAAATTGAACGCTACATTTTCTAAGCTTTATGAATTGTGATAGCTACTACTAGCGGCTTTCAAAGAGATTAAACTATATAAATTTTTACAGCCCTAAACTTTAATGTTCTCTCTCTATATTCATACATTCATAATGCATATTTTTTCTGATAACAAATTGTTTTCTACATTGCAGTGTCAGTTAGATCGGAAAAAATTTGTGTCTATAGGCGATGGTAGTCTCTTTTCGTCAGAAAAATCATCTGCTTATTTGCAAACTTCAAAAAAAAAAAAATAACTGGCGTATCTTATGAATAAAAAAGAAATAAGATAAACCTGTCTTCATCACGGAGAACGGGAATTATTTATTTTGTAACGAATTTGGTATGTTAATGTATAAGTATGGTTTTTTCAATTAGTTTTTTTTTTTAAATCTTAACATAACAATTTATCGCAGTTATGGCAGCAAGGACAGATTTTTTAATATGTAAATAATATTTATGTATTATATTACTATATAAAATCACTTTTTTGGAATCAGAACAAACCCAATATTCAATAAATGATTCTCAAATAATTTGAATTGAATCAAACACATTGGACGTGGGTTTGTTAAATTCTCTTTAATTTGGGTGTTTCAATGGATCACTGTTTACATTGCACAGTAAGCATAGTGGTATAAATCTTTAAAGCAATCCAAACTCAATTACTAGGGTTTATTTTAGACTAATGGAAAAGGCTTTCCTTTATTGGGACGAGAGGATTTAATTTCCGTGGAGTGCACTGTAATGAAAATTGACAGTATTTTGGAGTTCTACCAAAAATTATATATCCCTCTTTTAGGTCTATTACAAAACAACTACCTACTAATTTAAGCAAAAAGGAAACGTGGTTATTTAATATTCTGAGATTGAAATATCATTTTTAAATGTCATTTTATTGAATTAAAATTAATTACAATTTTTCATATAACTTTTTGAGTTCCCTACCCGAAGGGTAAAACGATATCATATTACTAAGACTCCGCTGTCCGTCCGTATGTATGTCTATCTGTCTGCTCGTCTGTCCCCAGGCTGTATCTCATGAACAGTGATAGTTAGACTGTTAAAATTTTCACAGATGATGTATTTTTGTTGCCACTATAACAATAAATACTAATAAATCGAATAAAATAAATGTTTGAGTTGACTCCCACACAACAAATGTGATTTTTTTGCTAGTTTTTTATAGAGAGTGGTACAGAACCCTTCGTGCGCGAGTCCGACTTGCACATGGTCGGTTTTTTATTATTGGTTTTATAGAAACTGGTATCCTGGTATACTGCCTATTACCAATAAACGCAACCTAGGTAACTTCAGGTATCGATCCATGTCAAGTACTTGGGAGTCATACTGACTGCAAACTAAAGTGGACCAAACATTCTGAACACAAGTTGAACAAAGCAAGTATCATCCGTTGACAATGCCGTATAATGATTGGTAAAAAATAAGGTCTTTTGCCAAAAATCATTCTATGGCTCTACACAACAGTGATAAAACCGCTAGTATGCTACAAGGCTGTGGTCTCAGGCACAAACTTGAGAGAAGTACTCCAATGGCAGCACTGAAGAAGATGCTCTGCATACCACTCCTTCGGTTCATTCGGTTCAAACACATGCAAGTATCATACCAGATATCGAACCAAGAACCTTAAATTTCCGAGTAATTCCCTGAGGCTTTCACCCATACCAAAGAGTTGCTGGGCTTTCTGGAGGAGTTGGGATGATAAGAGAATAGCCATCCCCAAATACACGTAAATAAGGCACTGAGTCGAGTTGCAGAGACATGACTATGTAAAGAAGAAAAAGAAGGGCATGTAGTAGTGCATATTCCGTGAAAAAATTCAAATGAGTTCTGTGACATCAGTTTTTTTTAAATTGACTGTTTATGTAGCTGTAGATCATTGCCGCGACTAACTTTTACCCGATAGTCACTACGTAATCATGTTCTTTAGCTACATAACGAGTGATGGCTCGATTGAGAGATTGGTAGTGATACAAAGCCAGATAGAAGGAAAAGGATCTAAAGGTCTTTCACCTACCCGAAGGACTGATATTTTTAAAACGGTGAAAATAACAACCATTGAATGATCCCGCAATCAAATTTATTGCTGAAAGTGGAAAAGTGTCGCACGAGAGGGTGTGCAAACCAAAATTTACAACGTCTAACATAACCTATAGCTCATCCCAATAGCCACGAACACCTTTCCAATAGTGGGCGACTGAAAAGAAAAAGAGCTGTCAAATAGGCCATTTCTAAGAAAAAAGACAGAAACTTTGTTGGATTTATCTTTATATTAAATATATTGTATTGTAATATCATTAGAATAAAATTTTACAAGATTAAAACATGCATAAAAGTTATACGGACATCACAGTGAAACTCAATAAAACTGTTTAATGTATTATAACTTGCTGCGCATAACATTTGGAAAATAGTTAAAAGAGTAGTTTTCTTCTCACGAATTTTATTTTTTATATTCGTTAATCTGAGCTAAGTTAAGTTAGAATTCGTATTTTGATTAACACAACCATAGAACAGTAGATATGTTTATTCTATATTATCTATATTGATATTTTAAATATATTCTATATTATTATTATAAATGCGAAAGTTTGGATGTTTGGATGTATGGACGGATGAATGTTTCTTGCTCAATCACGCAGAAACTGGTTAAGGGATTTGGATAAAATTTGCAAGACAGGTAGATGATGACCTGGAATAGCACATAGGCTACTTTTAATCCCGGGAAAATGTGTTGTTCCCGCAGGATTCTCCAAAAAATGTTATAATGCAGCGGGCTGCAAGATGCAGCTAGTAGTGAATAATTTTGTTAGCGAGCGGATCGGATTAGCATCACAACGATCAAAAATCTAGTAAGTTGTTTTTCAAGTATAAAATGGAAATGACATATTCACTAAGGATCAAGACGGTATTGTCTTTTGATTAAAGATCTATATCTTACCATCCCCACTTAAACACTAGTAGTTGGATGTAAGTATCTGTCCTAGTATTGAAATTAACAGTTTCAACCTTGATGTGTGTCTTGGTCTCATCAATGTAGTCTAGTGTAGCAACCTGGTTTTTTAAATTCGGTTAAAAAAACTGTCCCTTTATTAAGTTTTTTAAACATTAATTATATAATAAATATAAAAATAGAGCTTCCGAGAATCTGATAGCTAAACCTCCAGTGGTCAGAGTGACAGCAAAAGAAGCCTCCTCACAATGAGTAATTTTAACACTGCCTTTGTGAGAGTCTCCATATTGCACGAAGCTCTTCGCTATCTGATCGTTTACGGAAACGGTTGTCAGAACAACCATACCTACAATCTTGTGTGCTAACTTGCGTCTTGTATACATATTCAAACACTCACTCATAATTTCTCTTTCTGCTATAACACACACCAATTATACTGAAATATGGAATGAGGACCACTAGACCTTCACGCCAAATCGGCGTGAAGGTCTAGTGGTCCGGTGTCGGAGCTGAGCACACGAGGTCCCGGGTTCGATTCCCAGATCGGGCAATTAAAAATATGTGTTTTTTCAGTTTTCTCATAAAATCAACGTTGGGCAGGATTGGAAAAGTGCATGGTAGGCTAGCCACCTGTCACATTGTGGGACCGAGTATCTTCGGCTAATCGTAGGTGCACTGGTTGTACCTCTGCCTATCTCTTCGGGGATACGGGCGTGAATATACTTGTTTTTTTCTCTCTATCTTCAAATATCAAGAAAATCAACAATTTACCTATTCCTAGAAAAAAATACTTTAACATTAATCTCGAAGAAAACTTTGTTTTACTTTTATAGTTGTAACGTTCATTAGACGGAAATATAAGTTTAGCCTTTCTGATATCGTAGTTAATAACATTTCGCGGAAATTGTATGAAGGTAACTCATAAACAAGTTTGAAAATAATATTACGGCAAAATTACATTTGTTTTATCAGGTTTCATGTAAAAACTTTTCTCGCCGGCCACATTCGAGCACTTCGTAACACAAACAAGAGATATAAACGGACGCAAATTGCTTGACTTTACTATTTGGGTAGCCGGAAATGTTGGGAAAGTTTCCTAAATAACGAAAAATCTTAGTAAATATGAGATTTGTATAATATATCGATTGATTATTTTCAGTGTAAAAGTTTTATGACATTTTTTATTGTTATAGCTATCGATATAAGTTTAATGTAAAATCAATAATTGGTCGAAATGTAAAGTTAAAATATAGAGCTGAAATTTTCAATTATTGAAAATCATAATTGTGATCTACGTTTATGAGATACAATCTAACCCATAAATATATGTTAAAATATGACAATTTAGTTTTGATGACTGCTTTAAATATCCCATATCAAATTTCTTTTGCATCAAGGGCAGGCATGTAATTATTATTCGAAAATAATTTTTACTTATTTCTGTGTTTTGATTCATTAAATAATATTTAAATGTAATGTCGAGTGATTAGCGAATTTAACTACAAATCGATGGGGCTGAGGTTCGATATCCAACAGGGTTTCCAACATTTGTGTGTTCAATTATAGATGTTTGTATTTCTGGGTTACGGGTAATAACCTAATATATAAAATTCTCGTGTCACAATGTTAGTTACCATACTCCTCCGAAACGGCTGGACCGATTCTCATGAAATTTTGTGTGCCTATTGGGTAGGTCTGAGAATCGGCGATCTATTTTTATACCCCTAAGTGATACCCTCTAAGTGATACCACCCCTAACAGTTTTTTTTTTAATTTTTGGAAAATATTTTTTGTTTTTATTTTTTTGGTACAACATACAAAAATACATACCAATAACCCTAAATTTTCACCCGTCTATGAACAACCCCTATATTTTTATATGGCAAAACAATGTTTGCCGGGTTATATAGTTATACGTAATTTTATGTATCAGTATCATTGACTAACACCCATATCATAAGCAAATAATTTGCTTCTTTTGGGAATCAGACCCCAGCCCCATTGATTGTGTAGTCAGCGTCGCTAATCACTCGACCTAAAGGGCTGTCAATTACTGTTTTGAATATTTTTGTTTGTCGCTACTTTAAAAATTTTAATTTAATTTATTTAGTTTTTATTGTGTGCTGTTAACATTTATTCTTACGGTGGTAAATGAATACAGTGTTTATTTTAATCAGTTGTAATCTGTCGTAATGCTTCTTATTTTAGCGTTATTGTGAATTTAGCTAAGGTCTATGTACTAAGTTAGGTACTTAGTAAAAATAATTTAAATCACCTCTGTGGTCTAGTGGTCCGCTGTCGGTGTGGACCACATGAAGTCCTGGGTTCGATTCCCGTGTCGCGCAATTCAAAAAATGTGATTTTTCAATTATCTGACAAACACAACGTTGCTCGAGATTGGATAAGTGCCCGGATGGCGATAGGCTTGCCACCTATCACATTGAGGGACCGAGTATCTTCGGCTAATCGTGGGTGCACTGTTAGTACGTCTGCCTACCTCCTTGGAAATACGGGCGTGAAGAAACCTTTTTTTAAATAGATGTAATGGATAAAAACTGGTTTTTGAAATAAAACTTCATGTTCTAGGGTTAATTTCAGTTACCAAATGCACAAGTAAACTAATAATAAATTCGTTTTAAAAATTTGCAGTAGAAAATGAGAAAATTTATTTCTATAAATCTTTCTAATTCATTACATTAATGAGTTTAAAACCCATTTATCCGAGATTACACAAACTTAAACCATTTTTCTCACTAAATCGACTTTCAGAGTAATAAAGAGGCAATAAAATACCAGATGTTATTAAGGGTAACTTTTCATAGAATTGTTATAAGTTGTACCTGTGCTAGGTTGTAATGAGTGAACTTTAGAATTAAAAGATCTCCGCTTTTCTACTTATGTTACAAATATTGTTGGTGGATTTGTTTATTGTTAAAATATAACACTAAATGATTTTAAGTGACTGCCTGGTGACCCTGGGTGTAAAAAAGAGGTGTGGTATTCTTTTTAGATTTTGCATCCGTAGGCTGAGTAAGTATTTTTTATGAGTTAGTTTAAGCACAAGATAAATAGGTACTGCCTAGTTATGATCTTTGTAGGTTCTTTATTGTTTATTTCGTTTGTTGAATTTAAACAACCGTCCACTCCATAGCTGCAATATTTTTTTTTGTTGCTCCATTTCTGTAGAAAAAACGTCACTGACGCGTATCTCGAAGCGAGTGACAATCACACTATTTTGAACCATTCTGAGATATCGCGTCCATGAGAGATGTCTATGTGTGCGTTACTCGAGCGGCCTTTATATTTATATTGACTTAATTTGTACCCGTTTATTTTGTGATTTAGGTAAATGACAATCATGACGTTACATGGTAGTTTTAAGTAAATTACAGGCTCATGTGACTTTAGTTACATCCCGTTTAAAAGGGGCCTGAAACCCAAATGTCAATCTCCTACCATTAGAAAATCAGCTGTTTATAAAATTGTGCTCTAGTTTTACTTACAATTTATTTAAACGTTAATTATAAGGAAGCCTGTGGTCTGATATTCAGTATCGGTGTTGACCACATGAGGTCCCTAGTTTGATTCTTGACTCAGGCAATTCAAAAAATGTATTTTTTCAGTTTTCTGATAAAAACGACGTTGCCCGGGATTAGATAAGTGCCCGGGTGGCGTTTGGTTTGCTACTTATCACATTGTGGGATCGAGTATCTTCGGCTAATTGTAGGTGCACTGGTTGTACCTCTGCCTACCTTTCCGAGGATACGGGCATGAAGATAATTTTTTTTCTCTGGATGTATTTTCGCAGAATATAGGCACTGGGACGATAAGAAATTAGACAGATCGATCGACGATCGATCGATGCGTGATTTAAAAAATTCACCTGAAAACTTCGTTCAGGTAATTAATAATAGATAAATAAATACAACAAATGGCGCCACGCCTACCATTCCCGTAATGATATACTATCGTGAAATTAATACAC
This sequence comes from Apodemia zela, assembly GCA_018236825.1. Lineage (NCBI taxonomy): Eukaryota > Metazoa > Arthropoda > Insecta > Lepidoptera > Riodinidae > Apodemia > Apodemia zela. The sequence continues at coordinate 4,720 of DWBA01000205.1, read as the reverse complement.
CAACGTTTACCAGACGATATAAAATGTTAATTAATACTCTCATATCGTCAAAAAATCGTGACTTACATAGCCAATTAGTCGCCTTTTACGACATGCCTGGCAGAACGGCAGTTGGTCTATTCTTCAAAGGAGCCCGAACCAATACGGGGGAAAAATCTGTTTCTTAGCCATTTTATTTGAAAAAAAAATCGTTTTGCGGAAATTCCCTTTATTTTAACACAGTCTTTGTTTTTACGAGTATAAGGCTACTTTAAGAATTATATTACGAAAGCCATTTAATCTATATTCTATATTATAAGTGCGAAAGTTTGGATGTTTGGATGTATGGATGGATGGATGGATGTTTGTTGCTCAATCACGCCTAAACCACTAAACGGATTTGCATGAAATTAACATAGGCTACTTTTTATCTCGAAAAAAGGATTTTTTTTCCGCGGGATTCACCAAAAACTTATAATGCAGCGGGCTGCACGCTGCAGATAGTTTAATATAAGCCGTTCATACTTGCATATCTCGGTTGCTTTGCTTATTTCTATGATGGTGTTGAATTACTTTTCTTCTTAATAACTTTTTCTTTTTAAAATCTTTAATAACTAAATTTCAATGAAGAAAATGTTATCAAGTAAATTCAATGTCTAAAAAGATTAAAAAGCGTATTGTGATATTCCAAGGATTTCTCAAGGATTGTCTGAAACTTAAGGTTGGAATACACTAGTACTAGTTCTTATACATGAAAAAAAATCACGGCATGAATAATTTCGCCAATATCTTTGCAATTGTACCTAAATGTACTAAACATTTAGAATTGCAGAATATATGCAATTTCTTAATGAATGCCAGTCTGTCAAACGCGGATCAAAATCGGGTCAAAAGTGGTTAACCGCTGTAAAAAAGATATACACACAGTTTATACAGGAACTTTTTGATTTAAAGTTTTCCTCCTGCATATAACCTGTTTCGTGCATTTAAAGGTCATATGCATGAGGAAAACAAAAAGCACTAGTATAGAACAGAATAAACTCAAATGAAGAGCTCTGCAATGTCTAGCTCGGGTTTGGTACCACCACCTTATTTATTCTTGCTGCAATAGCGTCCATGTAGTTACTGGTAAATTTATGCATGTGGCATTAAAACCCCACCACGAGGATAGCAACGGAACATTAACATAATATCAGTGGTGTCTATATGCCATGTTTTTCTCTTTTTCAGGGGAACTATCTGTATTTTCGCTATGTTATGATATAAAAAAACAAGTAATAGTGTAATGTCTCCTTTACAAAATACATTACTTCAGAAACTTCTATACTGCTAAAGCATATTGTATTTCCAGCTTATTCAGACTTAATTCGTCTATTGTTGGAAATAAGTAGAGATATGTAAGACCTTATTATTGGTTATGTCATTTAATTGTAAGAGAACTAATACTCGTCACTTTTTTGGGTATAGTGGTACTGACTTCAATATAGACACATGTGGATTCGAATCTCGTACCGAGGAATTTGTATTGAATAAATTTGTAAGTTTTTCTTGAAGACACAACTTGTCTGAGGTTGAATTTGTCGATAAACCAACTCTCACATAAAGGGACTTTATAAATTTGGTAATCGTAGGTGCACTATTTACATTTCTACTTATCTCTATGGGGATATGGGCGAGAAGTTGTTCAAAAACTTTGGGTTCTGTAGATAAAGGTAATCTTATTTTATTATCAGGGGAGCCATCTTTTTGCTTATACTGTTTTATGGTAACGCTTCTGTGGTCCGGTGTCGGAGTTGACTACACGAGGTCCCGGGTTCGATTCCCGGGTCGGGCAATTTAAAAAATGTGTTTTTTCAGTTTTCTGATTAAAAAGCGCCGTAAACACTTCTTAAATATAAACTGCAGCAATTTTTAAGTTTACCTACATTTTGTTTAAAGATTTGGTTGAATTATATTCTCTGTCTATCTCGCTCTAACGTACGCGTGAATGAAATTCTCCTTTTCCCACATAATTATAACGACTGTGACCAGCAATTCTTGTATTTATTTCGTTAGCAAATGGTCCAACTCCACTTAATCCAGAGGTGTCAACCAACGAAGCTCCGTCCTGAACATTATTAGCTACAGTATCTGCTACTGATTGTGTGTGAGCAGCACTAGAAACAACAGCAGCAGCTTGTGTTCTAACAGCATTTGCAATACGAGCTGCTTCAACATAGCGAGCGTTTGCAGTAGCAACAGCACGGACTCTTGCGGCATTGGCAATACGTGCTGCTTCAATAGCACGAGCTGCTTCTAATGCACTTGCAGAAGCTGCCCGTTTCGCTTCCTCAATAGCTCGAGCATTTTCATAAGCGGCTGCTTCAGCTCTTTGTAAATTTGTAATTCTAGCGGCATTCAAAGCTTGTGCTTTCTGAATAGCGTTTGCGTGACCAGCTCTAGCAGCAACCTCTGTTACACGAGCATCCTGAATAGCAGCAGCTGCTGTGTTTCCAATCCGAATAGCTTGCACAGCTTGAGCGTTTTGAAGAGCACTAAGTTGTGCTGCACCAACAGCAGCTGCATTGTTAAGTGGCTCGCTACTCCCTGTTACACCTACATGTCCTGTTGTGGCAATCAGAGTATTGGCTGGTGTATGTCTTGTAGCAATAGCAGCAACATGAGGATTAAAATCATAACCAATATGTGCTGGGCCAGCAGCGATTACTGGATTCAGATAATTTTGGTCGGCTGTATAGTCTGACACGTATTTAGTAGTCCTGAGATCTGTAAAAGGTAAAATGTTGATATTAACCACTTTTGTATGAATACATGCGCACTTTTTTTAGCAGACTGTATGTAATATTCTAGCAGATGCAGATTGTACAAACATTATCTGTCAGAATTTTTATCTCAAGTAACAGATCAACAGAAAAATATAACTAGCGGTGAAACCACTTCAAACAAAGTAAATAGAAATTCGAAAGGTCTTATGGACACCCGGTTGAAACGGAATTCTTTTTGCTATGTATAAGACTGTGACTGTGACTTAATGGAGGTGCCAAGTTTAATTGGATGGAAGAAACGTTTCTATGAAACGTAGCATCGACGCTATTGTGGCAGAAACAGGTAAGGCGGTAGAACCAAACCAAGTATTTCAAAAAATAACAAGCGCTTTAGTCTTTTGTTAAGATTCTTTATAAAATAATTTGAACTTACCATTTCCCAAAACTTCACAGGCAGAAGAAATGACGATAAAAACCTAAAAAAAATAAAATTAAAATAATGATACATATAAATCTTAATCAAATTTATATGAGACAAAATTGGAAGTATCCTCCTTCTTAATGAAAAAAATAGCATTGGAATGACTGAGAGGTAACAAACATTATGTTGGGGCATCACAGACAACCGAATTGAGAACCTGCTACATTTGGCAAAGTCGCTTGAAAAATAAAGTTTGCTCTTTTAACTACAAATTATACATATACTACATGAACTATATAAATCATTTGTATATATTATGATAAACAAAATAGCAGCTGATTGAATTTTAATGAAGGATAGCAAACAAGCGATAGCCATAGACAGCAAAGTTGTCGCTATCCCTGTAGCGGGATGGTAATGTCACTTTTAACAATACATTAACTGACTAATTTACCCTCCAAATTAAAACACGACAGAGACAAAACATCCATTGACGCTATTATTGCAACAGGAATATGTAAAGCGGTAGTACCGAGCCCGGATGAGACTGTGTTGATTTTTACAGATGTCTTTTTTTATTTTTCGAAAGGGGGCGGAATAAACAATCTACTGTGATTACTACATAAATATACTACTGATACTATGATAATGATGAATATATACTCTTTATTATTAGTTACAGCGATGGGTAATTATATACTAACATATCCTGTGCAAAGACAGAACATTAGAGTAGCAAGACTAACATTGCTGAATAAAAATATAAGGCGTTAGTATTTATGTAAGTACTCGCAAAACTGTACAATAACGGTTCCATGGAGTATAGAGCTAAGGAGGACCGATACTGTGGATAGAAGTGTCCATCAAACAGCATCCAATAGTGGTGGCGCCACTGTCACATAAGATATAAAGAGATACTTAAGCGCTTTTAAAAACGTTTCCAGTAAACTGTTAAAACAGCGCTAAAAGCACTTTTATAGTGCTACTACGTTATCTAGTCAATATATAGCGTCGCTAGTAAGGCGTTTTTACTAAGAAAACCTGAGAACGGAATGACATTTCACAAGGTAGCGCCATAAGTTCCGTTTTTGTCTACTAGAGACTAGATAATATGTATATTCAGCACACTTTACTCCGTTAACAACAGCGATGTTCAAATTTTGTCCTACGGCAGCATCATTCTGCTAGGTATTTGAAATTTTATTTTCATTAAACAGCTGTACACTTTTATAACCATTCCCCCTACATAAGTTGGAATTTTTAATCTTTATGCTCCATGTCCATGGAACAAATCTAGTAAACCCAGTCAGATAAAAAACTTTTTGTTCAAATTAACTTTTACAGGCACTTGTAAAGGGTGACAATTTTATAGTTACTACCGGATCGAAACGCGGTCCCACACTGAGAAGGTCTGGCGGAAGAAACTCAAAAGGGTTGTCTATTTATCAATTCCTTACTATATTATTATTTATTATCATTAAAAGTATCTTCACGCCCATTTCCCCGAAGAGGTAGGCAGAGGTACAACCAGTGCACCCACGATTAGCCGAAGATA
>DWBA01000204.1:0-15394 GCA_018236825.1 Apodemia zela | reverse complement strand
TATTATTATACACATAAGCATATAACAACAGACAGACATAAACTAAAATCCTTATACGAAAGTCACTACAACATGCGCACGAAGTCGCGGGCACCAGCTAGTATTATATAAAATATTAGCTTTTCGCATTTCTTTTCCATATAAATTTTAACTACTTTCGTAAAAAGGGGTTTTCATTCAATTTTCATTGTGGTATTGAAATAAATACCTTTATGCATTTCCGAAAAGTAATGCAGTGGTACAACTAGTCCACGGTTAGCTAACGGTATTAAGTTTTATGAAGCTTTCGACTACAGACTATTTAATGGAAAATATAGCATATGTTTTCACAAAAAACAAAGCTAAATTTGTTTTTTTTTCTTAGTTTTATTATGTTTTACATAATTTTTAACACAATAATTTGGTTTTCTACGAAATATATATAAACTAGTACATAAATAACAATAAGCCTCTGGCGTACGGTCAAAAGGATTTAATTAATTAATTTATTTAGTACTGCCTTAATACTCGTACACTAAATGTGAAAAAATAAACATTAAAATGTTTATGAGTGTTGCCTCAATTAAAGACAATTATGTTCTCTCAATTTCGTGGATTTTTCGACTGATATACAATAATGACCGCTTTTCTTAATATCCTTGTTTTTGTTTGATTGGTTAGAAGAATTTCTGTCTCTATTACTAGAGATAAGTTCGCCCATTGTACCTTTTTCTTTAAATGTTGTTTTTAGTCATTGTTATTATTATCATTTATGTATTATCATGTATGTACATACAAATACAGTTTTACTAAAGCATTAAATGATATAAAAGGCGAGCTTATCTCGTAGCGAGATTTCTAAACATGAAAAATGAAGACAAATAACAAAAGACACTCAAAATACAAATAAAGTCATATGTAACGTATCTTCTTTGTCTTTTAAAATGGGTACAATAAAGAATTAAAATATCGGTTCGCTTTTGCCATTTAGCTACAGAACCCTAAATATCTGGGTCATGATGGCGTAATTCAATAGGACGGCTGAGGAAGTGTTAATATCAAGAGGTTCCCCGAAAAATTTCCATCACTTACCCTCCGCCATTTGTACCTTATTGAGAAAAAAGTAAAAATATCTCTTTGATAGATAACTTGAACATTTTTCAGCAGATGGTGTTCCGACGAAAGAAAGTTAATAATATTAAAAGGATACTCCGATATTTTACGTGGCCTTTTAATGGTCACAGGTGCAGATGTTTAAAGGGATCAAAGATGATAATGATGCGATGCTGTGTAGCAGGAATGTAATGCCAGATGTAAAAATTTACCTGCTACCGGTAAAGATATTCTTAGGAACGTTCTATTGCTATTACAATTATATAGTGAAGGTTTAAATGGGTGGATTTAATTTTTTAACCCCCGACGCAAAAAAGTTGTTATGAGTTTGACCACTGTTGTTTGTTGGTGTGTGTTGGTGAGGGTTTGTCTATGACACCGTACAAGCCTAAATACATAATATTAATTTATGCACCGTCGCGTCGTAAGTACCTTTTAAACGGGTTTAAAAGTTACGGTGTAACTTTTTATTTGTAAGCGGGTTTTCTAGCGGGGATTCTTCGTCGTCCGTTCGTTTGTATTATCTCATACGTTGATTAATGTAACTAATTAATGTACTTAATTAAAACTCACGGGGCGGACCGGCGGTTGTTTTATTTTAGTAAAATATGATATGATAGATACGAAATTTAATATTCTGTTATAAGTATAACTAAGATTTCAGGCGGTTTAAGCAAATACAGAAATTCAGAAAACTTCAGTTCTCTTAATTCAGTTGCCACCGAAGTTATAAAATAAAAGATATCGTAATTCGTAACGTATTATTATCTCTACGATGCTAGCAAAAAGTATTATGAATTATTTGCAATTTCATTTGATATAGGAAATATACACACCATAATCTTTTCGCGGAAGTAGGTAGGTATCTAATAAGAATAAGTTTTGTCATTTACTGTAGGCGAAAGATTTAGATAAAACTAATGACGTAGCTGATATGAAATGGTTTCCTTATTTATCTGAAAGTTAAGAGAAATCGTAAATGTAATTTAATATTATAACAAATGGAGTTTCACCAAGTGCCGACGACAACAAGTATAAAATATAGGCGATTCAACTTCAAACAGAAAATGACAGTGGTAAGCAGTATCGCTACATCGCCAGTAAACAGTAAGACGGTGACACCTTACCCGGGCGAGATCTTTCATCTTTCACGAATTTTCCAGACATGAATACAGATGGTCTCTCTTCAAAGAGTGAAAGAGAAAAACGCAGGAGAAAGACTACGTAATTTATCCAATTAGTATTTGTTAGTTTTGAAATAAGCAAATCTGGAAGCAAAACTAAGTTATTTCGTATACACACAACACCCACGATCCACATATCTTCAACAAGTTTGACATTATACGTGAGAGGTTATCAGAGTTCTAAATAACATTGGATATATTTTTTAGAGAGTATATTATACAGTTAGCACGAAGTACGAAGCTGGAGCCGAAAATTCTTTATTTATTTATTCATAAGATAGTAAACAATATTTGTTTTATCTGTACATATACCAATATTGAGAGATGTACACAAGAAAAAGATCTGGAGGCGGATTTAATCAATCTTCTATGATTCGCTGTTATATGTCATTAGTTTCCAGAAATAAGTCTGTTTTATTTAATGGAACCACTACTTCACAAATAAGCAGTGCCGGATTTTGCAGCAAGTAGGCTATTTAAATTTTGCCGCATAGATCAAACTAGCTGCAGCGTGCAGCCCGCTGCATTGTAACAGATTTTAGTGAATCCCGCGGGAACAACTAATTTTTCCGGGATTAAAAGTAGCCTATATGCTATTCCAAGTCATCATCTACCTGTGTGCTAAATTTCATCCAAATCCGTTCAGTAGTTTTTGCGTGATTGAGCAACAAACATCCATCCATATATCCAAACTTTCGCATTTATAATATTAATATAGATATAGATTTTTTACGTAAGAACGACATCGTATAACAGTACATAAAAAACCTGTTGTAGACACCACCATCATCACTCAAATAAAATCGTTAAAATGTGGGACTTTATAACAGGAAGTTAGTTTGGTTTAAGATCTTTATCGTTTTGATAATCAGGTATGTATTTATTTTATTTATATACACAGAAAAAAGATTACAATGAGCATGCATACAAGGGTGTAAACATAAATTCTTGAGAATTTTACCGTACATTTGTTCTACTATAAATCCAGTTGGAATAGTAAAGTGTGATGTTTCCTCTACAGACCGTGAACAACGCGAGTTGTATTCGGCGGCGATTACAATCCAAAAGGCGTACCGGCAATACCGCGGCCGACAGCTGCAGCGACGAGCCGCCGCCGCCGCGCTCACCATACAGAACTGCTACCGCCGGTACAGACAGGTGGGTATATACACTAAAACACACACACACACACACACACACACACACACACACACACACACACACACACACACCAACAGTGCTCTCATTCCGAACTGCTACCGTGGGTACAACAGGTGCGTAGTGCGTATGTGTGTGTGATACATTCCTCGCCCACCATAGAGATGGAAATGTATCATTTTCAAAGTTGAGTTTCAAAAGTAGCTTTAATAAGAAACAAAAATATGTTTATACCTACTAATTTCTTTAAGAGACATCGGGATCACTTTTCGGCAGAGGCAACATTTCATGGATTTTTTTCTTTCTTGAAGAAATTCTCTTATAGTTCAGAGTTTATTTTATGATGCCCAAACCATTGGGCATCATAAAATATATGTAGTCCGCGGGACATCACTAATTTTAAATAATTAATACATACTTGAAAATTCGTGAGTGACTTCCTTTTGATGAGTCCAACATGATGAACATTCTATCTGCGACTTTTTTCGAAATTTCTGTGAAACTGGAATCCCGTGACGTAGATAGTATTTTTGTCGAAAAAAAGTTTTCGAATTTGTTTATTTATTTCGAAAATTATCTTGTGCGTTATATGTGTCCATCAAGAAAGAAAAACTTATTTATTTGGCAAATTATGATCATGCTTATTTGTGAAAAACGCAGCGCTTTGGAAAAAAGTCGTAGATAGAAAGTTTGTTAAGACTCTTCTTGTTTTGACTTAAAAACTAAGAAATTTCAAGTATGTATGGATCATTTAAAAATTAATGTGATGTTCCACGGACTAATTTATAACTGTCCAAACTATTTTAAATAACATGTGCTTTTCGTTTAAATTAGCAATTGGCAATAACGAATTCTCAATTTAAGCATTGTGTGTTTAAAGTTTTATTTACTTTGATTTCTCTCTACCTATCACGCAAAAGGATCAGTGTGATATATTTTTTAAAATTATTATTACCGATACATTGTCAACCATATATTTTGTGTTAAGATAACATTTCTCTAACGCTGTTACATTATTTACAGTTCGCATATCTAAAACAAATGCACGCAGCAGCGACAGTAATCCAGCGTGGATTCCGGTCTCTTCGTGAGCGTCGACTTGCTTCAGCACCTTCTAAGTAAGCGAATGTGATTTAAGCCAATTGTTTTTAACTTCAGGGTATAAAAATTTAAAAAAATCGAAAATCACGAAATTATTGTTTTTGAAAAGTCGAGTTTTAAGGTCTTAGAAAGCTGTTCTGACCTTTTTTACAAGGATATCAGTATGTCGGTATTTTGGACGTGTGTATGTAAGCTTTCATAACTTTTGAATGGCTTGACCTATCGAAACACGGCATACGATTAGATTTCACCAAACTTAGTTTTCCCGCAAAATTTAACCGATTCGTTCCAGTAGATTTTGAGAAATTTTAAAAAACTTTAAAAAGTAGTTGCCGATACAATGTTTGATATAAGAACGTACAGACTAGAATGTACTCCATTAATTTCTAAATCAAATCAGTTTTTCTTCTTAAGAAAATGTTTTGAATAGCGCAAATAAGAACAAAATCAGTGGATTCGTTTGTGATTTATCGTTGACGAAAACATATTAAAAATGTCTCTTTTTTTCGAAATTGCTTTGAGATTTTTAAACTCATTGCATTTTTACCTAAGACAGCCACTGTGGGGAACACAAAAATGCGTTGTATACCTTTGGAAAGTTCAAAGTCAATTATCACATTTAAAAAATCAACTTTTCAAAAATTAAATTAGTGTGAAAATCAACACAACCAATATTTTTGCGCTCAAAGAGCGCAAAAATATTAGTTGTGATATTAACGAATGGAAATCGACGGATGATCTAGAATAGGGTGCAATAAAAAATTAGTCGTGAAAATTAAATTATCTTTTTTAAATTATGTTATAATTTTAAATTATAATTACTATTTAATTAATTGAATCTTTAAAATAGTTGGGTATTGTCTGAGAGTGTTAACAAATGGTCTCCAAAATAAGAAAACGTCTTTTGTAGATTTTTTTATCATATCAAATAAGCAGATGGTGGAAAGAGTCAACCATCGCCTATAGACACCAAAGATGTTAATCGTGCGTTGCTATCTTCTGGCGAGGTCTTAATGCCACATGCACAAGTTTACCCTCCCTCCAAACCTCCAAACCGGGACACGACAATTCAGACAAGGAGTCTGAACCAACACGGGGTATATCATGAATGTAAATGTGTTTCTTTTTCTTACCTCATAACGGAATTGGTGTAATATGTCTATAAGTACCTAATTAATATAAAATCAGTATGAACTTGATCCTGTACAGTTTTGGAACCTATTAAATTTGAAATTCGTTTAGAAGGACATACTCCCAGCGACGTCAAAATCAAGCAGCAAGAAAAATTCAGCAATTCATGAGGCAAACAAAAATAAAGTAAGTGTTTTTTTTGATTTTATAAGTTTTTGTCCCTTACTTCGTTTGTGTGAAATCAGTATAAATATCTGTGTGGCGAGATAGCAATGACACATGTTTAAGTCTACCAGCTACCTTACCCTCCAAGCTGGAACACGACAATGACAAGCATTGACGATATTGTGGCAGGAATGGGTAAGACCCGGGCGAGACGTTGCGGAACTCAACCACCTAGTCGTCACGATGGTAGTGACACGTACAGCCAATCGGTCGCCTTTTACGACTTGCCTGGCAGAACGGCAGTTAGCCTATTCTTCAAAGGAGCGCGGACCAACACGGAGTAAAAAAACATATTTTTATTTTTATATATAAAATCTATGACATTTTATTAATAGACAGGTCATACGCCAACATTACCTCGAATAAATACAGCGTAAATGTTACTACAGCTACATACCACAATATGTATACACTTCTACATCGTCAATTCGCGAAGAAAGAGATAAAAATATGTATTACTTGTAGTTAGAAAGAGAAAACATAATTAGTTTCGTGAGATGACCCAAAGTACATCTCGCTCTAAATAACCATAGTGACCAATAGTCAGAGTAAACAACATAAAATATTTTTTTTGGTTAAGTATAATATTTACGCATTCAATAAAACATTTTTCGCTATCTAACTGTAGCCATATAATTTGTAGATTGCCTAAAGGTGCAACAAAATATTTTCCTTCAGAATATCCCAATAATTATCGCATCTGAATGGGCACAGTTGACATTCATGAGGTCAGACACTAGTGTGGATTTGGAACTGTTAAAGTTTACATTGCGGAGGAGTGCAGAAACCTAATATTTTTAAATGCATTAGAAATATATTAAATTAATAAAAATAAACATGATGAACACTACATTTATGTGACATACACGATATTATATACACATGTACACTTTTTTGTTTGCAGCTGAAGCCTTAAAAGTGAAAAGAAGAACTTAAAAGAGTTTTTATTGTGTAGTCCATGGTCGCATTTAGGCCACATGCGATCGCTAGTAATTATTATAGTAGAGTAGGAAATGTTGTTTTCGGAATGACTGTATTGCTGCTGACCATACGGGTCTTCACAGCTTCATCAAGTACCGACCGTCAATAGACTTACCGGTTCACCATGATAACCCAGTTTTTGGTAATTTGTCGGGACGGCCCTTAGCTACTTATTAGCTGACAATGAATTTAGTTCGTTTTTTAAGATAACCTATGACAACAGTTTTATGAGCTCATTCGGGGCATGAGGATGTTAACACACCACCACCGGACTCCGAATGGCTGCTAAGATTTCAACTTTCAAACTAAATAATCTATCACGGCAAATGATATGTTTGTGCTCGTGAGTATCACATATGGCACATAATATCATCATCGTCGTCTTTGCCTCCATGGGTGACAACTAGGTGACAAATATCCGTAACTGGACGACTTAGCGCCTTTTTTCATAAGCCTTAGAATGCCTGCCCCTACACAAGTGGCATAAGTGCTAGTAGAATAGAAAGCTAAATGTATGTATTTGACATAAGTAACATAACGCTTATACCAAATCCATACATTTATCTTTCTATTCTACTAGCGTTTATGCCACTTGTCTAGGGGGGTATTATAGTACTCTTATCGTCCAAATCTCTTTAAGATGCCCGACAACCATTTGACATTGTAATAAGCTATGGTAAAAAGCTTCAAAGAGAAGCGACGTGAAGGATCCGATGTACTTAAATCGACGTACATTGTAATCCTTAGCTAATAAGACGATTTCATTATGGGTTTCAACAGCATCATCTCCATGGTTGGGTTCCTACTACTCAACAACTCAACACTTTTTTGCGAGGGATAACTCTACTCTTGCCTAATGCAACCCTTTTATGAGGGCTAATAATCGTTAAAAGTCACAGAAAACTTCAGAACTGTGAACGAAGTGAAACGAAGAAAAACGAGTGAACTCAGGGATTCGAGTTACATGGTGACGCATTTCTAAGCCGGCTGCACGATTCGTTCTGAGTAACCAATGGTATCTAATCCGTCTCACTGCACTTGCACTAGACTAATAGAGCAACGAATCTAATTTAAGTATGTACAAAATGTTATATGAAAACGCTTAAACAATATTTTTTGTTCTTTATATTCGCGATTCTTATGTTATTATTGTTACATAAATATTTAAAAATAAGACTCGAGCTTCTCTTATTTTCGGTGTAACTTTACATAAGAAGAAGTGCATCACATAATCCCAAAGTTTTGATTTCAGCTTACATTTTTTGGTACGATTTGACACAAACACTTAAATTTTTATAGTTGCTGCTCGGATTTTAACTTTTTTATTGAGTTAATGTTTGAAAAAGACAAAAATTGAATGGTCAGATTAACAAAAGTGATCCATATTACGGAGATGTACTAATTTAATAAGTACATACAAATTAGATAGTCATTATAACTCTTCCTTTTATACTGTAGTGAAATTCTACATATGTTTCATTTATACAAACACTTGTATGTAGTAAGTATACAAAAAAGTCAAATGAAGTTCATCTATTTAAAAGACGTCAAAGCAAATCTTTGAAAACTCTTTGCTAACTGACATTTTCTATAAATAAATAAAGCATTCAAAAGCGACGACGTGCTATATTAACATCTTTGAACGCTACGCTTTGAACTTTTCTTTTAAATAGGTACGACAATTGAAATTTTCAAAATATCAATCAAAATTTTCCTTACAGTTCTTGTTTATTTAAAATTTAATTTAAACAAGTGTACATGCCAGATGGCCTATGTTTCGACCGACCTAACGATAAATTAGGTTAGTATTCTGCAATTATATTACTGACATTATTAACACTTGCACTGATTTTCTCAGCATCTAAATTATCAATAAGATAGTATAAATTCAGACTACAGATGAAATATGGTCTTAGTATTTAGGAGAACTTAATAACAAATGTAACTTTCCAGCTAAAAAGGCTTTCTACACTCTAGGTCGTCGGCACTTGGTGAAACTCCATGTTAATTGCAATATTTTAATAAACACAATTGTACTGTTTCACAATAAAAAATATATTGTGAAACAGTACAAGTGTGTTAATTAAAATATTGCAATAAAAAAGGCTTTGTTTACAAATATAAATAAAATTAAAGTAAAAAGTATCTTCACGCCCGTATCCCCGAAGAGGTAGGCAGATGTACAACCAGTGCACCCACAATTAGCCGAAGATAGTCGGTCCCACAATGTGATAGGTGGCTAGCCAACCGGGCACTTTTCCAATCCCGGCAATGTTGATTTTATCAGAAAACTGAAAAATCATATTTTTAATCATATTTTATAATTACAAATATTGATAATTTCTCATTTTAAATAATACAATTCGTACAAAATATAGAACGAAAACTTTTCCTAAACAAATTCAATAGCAACAGCAATTTTTTCTCTCATTAAGTTAACTCTAAAACTACTTAATCGATTTTTTTATATCAATGAGTAATATAGTTTCAAAGGCGATATTAAAATAGTTTTACGAGCGTAAAATTCGTAAGGCGTCTTCACGCTGTCGAAGGCATGGTCGTCAGTTTCATTATCTTAAGCGATCAAAAAAAAGATAAGACATTGTTTACTGAAATTAGCATATTTCAAGTCAATAAACAGGTCATGTTACGGTGCGATTATTTTTAGGTAACCTATATACGTTTTATAGCGGATGAGATGGTGTAACATCGTGCGTAGCTCGTAAAGAGGTGTGCAGCATCCGTCCACATCCAATACACCGTGTTTATTTACTTGGCGGTCAAAACTTCGACACATCGCGTAGTTCTACGATATAGCCCTAGAGTCGATAATCTATAACGTAATAAATGCATTGCATTAAGGGCTAAGATTGTTTTTCAAATAATTAGTGATCAAATACCGAAAAAGTGTACAAAACAGTTATCTCTATAAGATACAGAAGCATCTAAAACTAATTATTTGCTGACTAATAGTATTTTCACGCCCGTATCCCCGAAGATGTAGGCAGAGGTACAACCAGTGCACCCACGATTAGCCGAAGGTACTCGGTCCCACAATGTAAATGGCTAGCCTATCGCCAACCGGGCACTTTTCCAATCCCGAGCAACGTTAATTTTATCAGAAAACTGAAAAAACACATTTTTTTAATTGCCCGACGCGGGAGTAGAACCCGGGTCCTCGTGTAGTCAACTCCGATACCGGACCATTAGACCACAGAGGCGATACTCTAAAAATGTCTGTCTCTAAAATATAAATGCATTGCTATATAAATAATATTATTGCAAATTTGAAAATCCCAAATATTATTCTCATGGAATATATATTAAGCATTATACATAAAGCATTAGATTGAACATATGTAGCAAATAATAATTAAGTTTTTACTTAATACGAGAACAAATCGATACATTAGATGGGTTCTTCTGTTTGTTGATTTTGACTAAGTGACGCAAAATTTTAACCTCGCTCAGCTTGCAGTTAAATATAGCTTAATGGTGCCTAAAATATTCTAAGGATCGAGCATCCATAGCATATATTTGTATCTTGCTATTATGTGAGTGCAGTGTAGAAAACGACGTGATTTTATCATGTAAGTTTTTAAACGAGATTTAAGACATTTAATACGGACAGTTAATCCATTTAATCATAATCGTATACCGTAATCTTTATCTTTTACAGAAAGCACAATTGTGCTTTCTATCTTCTGCTTTCTATAAAAAATAAAGATTAGCACGCCACTGTACAACGGCTTCTCTCAGTGTCATAATACTGTAAATAAATTTAAGTATTTTTGAGTTCTGCCTTTAAAATTGTGCTTGGAAATCGGAAAGATATAATAGTCTAATTAGAGGGATTTCCTACCCCTATCCATCTAATACAAGTGCAATAATAGACTAGAAAAAATGCTTACAAGCTCTTCAGCTAGAAGAGTAGCGAGTGCAACGAACCTTTGTAACGCGCCTAAGGCGACATTAACAGTATTCTGACAAAAACAAAGCACCTCTAAAACATTCATTGATAAACGTGATAGTGTAAAACTATCGTAAAAAGATTTACGCAATAATTACCTTGTTTTATTACAATAAGCCTTCATGAACGACAATATTCCACTTCTGTAAGTAATTCTATTAAAGATTACATAAAAATCGCCTGTGTGGTCCAGTCGTCCGGTGTGGTCCAAATCGCCTCTGTGTTCCAGTGGAGTTGACCACAAGATGCTCCGGGTACGATTCCCGGTTCGGGCAATTAAAAAAATGTGTTTTTTCAGTTTTCTGATAAAATCAACGTTGCCCGGGATTGGAAAAGTGAACGGTTAGCGATAGGCTATAGCTACCTATCACATTGTGGGACCGATTATCTTCGGCTAATCGTGGGTGCACTGGTTGTACCTCTGGCTACCTGTTCAGGGATACGGGCGTGAAGATGCTTTAAAAATATATCTCTATGAAATCCCCATCCCCCAACTCGATATAATACATATTATTATATCGGGATACATTTTAAACAATTCATATAAATAATATAACTAAACTGCCCGCGACGTTGTAAATGAAAACAAGTAAGTCATAGACGAAAAGGTCACACAATAAACTAGCTTCCCTTTGTTTACGCGAGATAGTCTAAACAAGGCGTCAATCAACATAAGAATGGGTTGTTCCTTTATGAATCGAAAGTCGATAAAAGGATGCGTCCGTATTCGGAGCACAGATGTTTCGAACTCTTGTGTATGGTAGTATTTATTTTCAAAGAACTATAAACTAAGGTAGACTTGTCCTTCCCTAATTAAAAATGTTTAAAAAAAATGTCAATTTATTGCCTCTATATTATTATTGAAAATATAATATTATAGAGGTAAGATTTGTAAATGTGTATCTTTATCTGTAGAAAGTAATCTCTGCAACTACAAAACCGATTTTCAAAATTCTTGCAACAGTAGAATGCTACATTATTCCTGAATGACATAATTGTTACATTTTATCTAAATTTTCCCGTGGGGTCAGGTTACACCCCGGAAAACAGCTAGTTTATATTTTAGGTAAAAATAATATAATATGTTGTAACAAGTAGCTTTTTAACTATTTAGTTACTTACATACATTAATAACGATTCATAATAAAAATTAAGCTATATTCAAATTGTGTGCGCAATTTTACGTGGTCTCGTTTTGACAAAATTCTTATTGATTTAAAACTTATTGAAGTACCATCACTATTAAAGAATAAAACAAATATTTACCTGGACGATGCCATAACATTTTTTATATTTAAATGTGGAATAAATTTTGTAATTATAATAAAAAATACGTTTCGGTGTTTGTCAAGGAAAATATGAACCAAAAAAACTGTTTTGTGTTATTGTTTTATAAATATACAATAAATCGTACAGACATACCGTACGGCGAAGTTTACAACTTATTTCTAGTGACATTCCTTTTTGATTTTCATGTTTTGGAAACTAACATATTGTCTAAGTAATTTAATCTCTTCAATACTTGGATTTAAAAAATAAAATCAGTACTAAGAAATATTGCCTGGAATTTATTTTTACTCCTTATTTCAATTGTTTTAAAATTAATATAATATACCTATGTCATGTCTACCTCAGATTACATAGGTTTTGTATCTAAGTTAAATTAAAAATGTTTGGTAAATAATCAGTCGGGCTCAAGACGTTAAACTAGCGATGTCTAGTTGAGTAATATTATATTTTTGTCATATTGTTGTTGGTGACAGCTTCACTATAAACTCGGTGATTACGACGCTCGGTGGGAGGTATAATAGTATGAAGAGCTTTTCTCATAAGATGCTTACGGCGGCTCATGCTTAACATTAATAATCATATCTGGTTATATCGCATAATATAATTATATAGCAAAGATTGCTCGCTCGATGTTAATAGATAACCATGCTAATAACCAAATATATACATACACCGGATACCTTACCCTCCAAAAACGGAATACGACAGTGGCTAGCACTGGCGTTATTGCGATAAATAGACAGGACGGAGGTTGCAAATCTAGTAATATAGGAAGTCGAAAAACAGTACAAATGATGTTTTAACTGTATATCATATTGTGCTTATAAAAGAAGCTTTATTTTTTTAAGGATTGCTTGTATGATTGATGATACGAATTGGCCTAACCCCAAAGTAATTAATTTATTGGTTTTTGATATACGATCAACGATACATGATAAATAAATGCTGACATATATACATTAAAATATAATGAACTCTATTAAAAATTACATCAAATATATCTCTATGAAATCCCCATCCTCCAACCCGATATAACACATATTATTATATCAGGATAAATTTTAAACAATCTATATAAATAATAAAACTAAAATAATATAACAGTGAACTCTACCACATCACCATCTTATATCCAAGAAAACGTTTTTAGATGTCTTGCTTCTATTGCTTCTTATAGGCGTTAATCATAACAGGAAAACTACATCAATTCTATTTATCAAATCAGTTCATTTATCTCTTTGAACAATTTTGATGGTAATGCATTTTAAAATTATAGCAGTCATACAAACAAATTTGCTCATTTTTGTTAACTTCCTATGATGCCTGTCAATTCACCGATTTGAACCATCAATTGAAGAATAAACCATCTGGTTTTCGGTCAGGCATAAAATTATAATAATTATTCAAATATGTCACTACCGTCGTGATTCCTATTTGATAGAGTTCTGTAACCTCTTGCCTGGGTTATATTCCTGCCGCAATTGCGTTCTTATTTCACAAACAAAAATCCATATAAGAAGGAAGCAAATAAGCAGACGGATCCCCCGAGTTAAAAAGATTCCTAACGGTATTATAGCAGGAATAGGTAAAGCGGTGGTAAACTCGGGCGAGCGAGCGTAGAATTTACAATTGTTACCATCGAGTTATCACGATATTAGTGACAGGTTTGTTCAATTCTTTGCCTTTTACAACGTGCCTATCAAAATGACAGATAATCTATTTTTCAAAGATAAATTTTCCCTTTGAAAAATAGATTATCAAGGATAAGGACCAACAAGGAGCAAAACAATTATTTAGTTTCAAGTTCATTTCGACTTTTTATACAATAGCTAAATGAAGGAAAATAACCTTAATCTACCAGACAAAGCATTTGATATGTAAGAGTATTTAGCTAGGAAACTCTCAAGTAAGGTTGAGCTAACACTTATTTAGATAATTTCGTTTCCTACGTCTAATCCCTGAAATGAAATTCTATTATATATAAAAATGTGAAAGGGTTAATGAAATAATACGAGTTATACCTAATATACGAATACTGAAGTATGATAGGTGGTAAAAATTTACAGTTCCAGAGCATACACTTAAAAGTACATCCTATAGAGTACATACCGAAAAGCTACCAGCTTTAATATTCAAATGATTTAAGTCTACTCGCATTGTAAGTTTTTTTTTCATTTAAATTTACTCTAAGAAACAACCTGACAAAACAAAATTTAATATCCAATACAAAGAACGATAAAGTTAATTAATTGCATTGTAAGATCAAACACGCATGGCGTCCCGGTATCCAGAGGCCAATGATTTATTATTACGCTGAAGCATAAAAAGATTAAAACCAAATGGTGGATGTTTGAAAGCTTTAAAAACATTTTAATGTTATTCAAATATTACGTTTTCATTTAACTATTTATTTAACAATCTATCCCAACAACTTTCATACTTTCGACGCAAAGACGACGGATGTTGTAAGTTTAACGTTTAATTATCTGTGTATCTGTGTCCGTGCATCGTAGCTTCTAAATGGGTGGTATGGGTTGAAATGTTGTTAGTTTTGTTTGGTGGTAATAAAAAACAGACGTCTCTATGATATTAAGCTTTTTAGCACTGGCATCAGTATCTCAGTAAATATTCAAGCTAATCATTTCTTAAAGTTTTAGTAGCATATACTGTAACTTCTTCTTAAATGTGGGTCTTATGATGACCAGCTACTTGTGGAAAGATCTATGCCAATATGGTGCAAAATTTAGTTATTTATTATGTTTTGTAGGTAAATTATGCACATGAAGCATGAAGGTGGTCAGATGATAAATGAAGTGTCGGGGGTTTTTAAATTTCTAATAATAGAGTTATTAACACTATGAAATGTCATTGACATGTGATGTGAGGTAAAAAATACTTTCCGCATCATTTCTAAATAAATTTGGTTGCCCCGGTGGTCGAATTACTAGCGACACTGATTATATGCAATTCGATTTCCTACAGAGAAAAACATTTTTTGATGAGCATAGATGATGGTGTCTGTGGGTGTTTGTTAAATATTTTTTATTTCTATATAATAGTTTATTGATAAATAATTTGCTTACTTTGGGGCTAGATAAATTTGTGTTATTTATCCAATGAATATTTATCATTAGATTTATTAATTATTACACGGAGTTTGAAAGCTGTAACAGCAATAAGCAAATATTAAAATATTATTATAATGCGGAAAAATGAACAGCGAAAGGCGTGGTTTGGTTTTCGCCATTTTAGATGCAAAATC
>DWBA01000203.1:0-15394 GCA_018236825.1 Apodemia zela | reverse complement strand
AACACCGTAACACGAGATTTTACACGAGAGATAACTAAAAAAAATTAGATAGATATGGTGAGCAAATATTGAAATATATTAGTAAGAATTCCACACTAAGCCGATCTTCCATCGAACAGGAAACTTCCTATATCAAATGCGTAGTAAAACGAGTACTCTGCTCATCCTAAATCATAAGCTCAGTATCGTTGTAGCCTATGTCCATTCCGAAAAAAAACATAAAAACCCTTTTAAATAAATGAATACAGCGTTAAAATCGCTTGCAGTGAAGCCACAAACTGGGCCGCGAGCTTCGCTGTCGCCCCACCTAGACTTTAACATTTCATTCCATAAAGCATTTTAATGGAAAATCGATGATATAATTCAATTACTGGGCGGCACGGGAGCTACAAATCGTTTCTTTTTCTTTAAACACAAAACAATGTCGTTTTCTTGATGGAAAATAAAAAGATACACAGTAATCATATTTCTACGACTCATTTGCTAAGTGGGTAAAACTGCTTCGCCTATAAAGGCGGAACTTAATTTAGCCAGAGTTTTTACTCGATTATATCAAAATAAGTATAACGTATTTCGTGTTTTTTTTATATAATTTTCTGAAATCCTAATTTTTTTTTAAATGAAATTTGAAAAATTAAGGCCAATGAGCTCTCCATCTTATTGGACTGCCTTATCAGACATAATAATAAAGTAAGTTTGATATAAACAACTTTTTTTATATCATAAGATAGCAAACAAGCTTAGCTTCTCTGATGGAAAGCGCCAATCATCGCATATGCATATAGACACCAAAGATATTAATGGTGCGTTGCTATCCTTATGGCAGGGTCTACGTGCCACATCTATAAGTTTACCGGCTACCTCACTCTCCAAACCGGAACACTACAGTGACAATCACTGACGCTATTGCGGCAGGAATAGGTAAGGTGGTGGTACCAGACCCGGGCGAGACAATGCTGAGCTCTACCACCTAGTAGCCACGATGGTTGTGGTTCACATAGCTAATTAGTCGCCCTTTACGACATGCCTGGTAGAACGGCAGTTGGTCTATTCTTCAAAGGAGCCCGAACCAACACGGGGTACCTTACATCCATCTACATTTTTTTTCTTATAATTAGGATATGTATGCCAAATGATTTAAATCTTTTCAGACTTTGGTGCTTGCTGGGTTAGGTGACTTGAACCGATCTGTGGAAAACATATCCATTTTACAATCACTATCGCTTGCTGTAACGGGAATCGTCTGGTCAAAATATTCCCTTGACATAAAACCTAAAAATTGGAGTCTGTTTGCCGTAAATATGTTTGTTGCTGGGATAAACTGTTACCAAATTGGTAGAGTTTTGGGTTTGGTACGCAGAAATAAATAACACGAATTACTCTTAACCAGCCAATTAGAAAATTTACAATTGTAAAATTATTAAATTTGCGAGCATTTTTCTATGGAAATCTGATTAAATTGTGATCTTATTAAAAAAATTAAACAAAGTACAGAATATCTCAATTGCCTTCATAACGGGTGCTTCGTAGAAAATTTGCCACAGAAACCTATAAGTTATAAAATATATAATAGAAATTGTTTAAATTTGACACTATAACAAACCATAAATAATAAAATATTAACGGTTTGTTATAGTGCAACATTATATCCTAAGAGCCCGCGTTAGCCAGACCTTCGTCATTTTATTAAACCTGAAAGTTTGTCCGCGCCTAGTCCTCAACCCAGGTAAGAACGATCAGGGATTATAAAATTTGGACGATGGTTACTTTGGCAGCTAACAAGTAACAAAGTTGTGGAAAATAAAATAGTACCTCAATTTCGTTAAAGTATTAAGGTTATTTTTTTTTAATATTTCCTTCGGTATTGTATTAGAAATGTCGTCACTCTTTTCCGGACACTAAGCATGGTTGTAAGTTGTAATCCCCTGCCAGACACACCTAAAGTTTTATAAATTATGAGCATACTTTCATTTTTCAGTATAAAAGCTGAATTTTATATACCTATGTTGCTTAAGGGGTTTAACAGAATCTCCGCCAGTATATATGAGCTCACCTTTTGTGCAAATGTTTGTTATCCTTTTTTTGCATATTTTTCATAATGTGTACAATAAAGTATTAATAAATAAATAAAACAAAAAAGTACAGAACACCTAAGATGAGACACCTCAACCTGAACACGACTGTGACAAGCACTAACACTATTGCGGTAGGATTAGGTAAGATGGTCGTACCAGGCCCGGGCGAAACAATGCAGAACTCTACCACCTAGTATACACTTCATATCGCCCATGTGTGGTAACACCGCTTTGTACTTGTTCCTGCTGCGACAGTGTCAATGCTTATTACTGTCGCGTTGTGGTTTGGAGGGTAAGGTAGCCAGTAAACTTATGCAGTAGCATTACACCCGCCACACGGATCGCAGCAGCAGTGCATCAAAAACACCTCTGTTGTCTACAGGCGACGTTTTTATTTTTCCATCAGGAGAGCCATCTGCTTGTTTGCTATTCTATGCTATAAAAGTTCACTTTCGGGCTTATTGTGATCAAATTGACCGGGTGTTGCCAGATCAAGAACCTCCAAAACCATTGTTTTTGTATGAAGAAAGTTACGAATGAACTTAAGTCTGTCTGGATTGTTATGTAGGTATGGATTCGGCGAGAAGATATTTATATAAATATGTACATTCGGGCTTTGTGTAAATCAGCTACAGGATACATTTAAAAAATTTAATGAGATTCTATGTTTCCGGACTGAATTTCCGTGAAGATACGCCTATATTACTATCCGAAGTAGCTATGTAAAGTTTTCCAATCTAAGAAGTTAAGTAGTGTAAATATTCGCAACTTTATATTCGACTCCGACATTATTCAACGAGTAGCGGCAGGATCGCATCGTATCTGTGAACAGTCGCGCAGTCAGAATGGCACTTTACGAACTTAGTTGGAACGCTGCCCACTGTCTACAATCCCATTTCAGTATCACGTTAAATGTGCAATTAGACTTGCTGCAAACGAACCAGCACTGACTGCATATTGCTTTTCTTTTACCGGACGTATAAAAGGCGGACGCAGTTAGCTAGGTTGAATTTTCACAATGCGAAAAAATTAAAAAAGTGTCTTACCATATTTCTGAAGAACCGCATTAAAATCCGTTGTGTAGTAGTAGTAAAAGATCTAAGCGAACACATTGGAAGCGACCTTGTTTTAAGTATCTTCACGCCCGTATCCCCGAAGAGGTAAGCAGAGGTACAACTAGTGCAACAACGATTAGTCGAAGATACTCGGTCTCAGAATGTAAGTCTATCACCAACCGGGCGGGCGTTGTTTTTAGCAGAAAACTGAAAAAACTCATTTTTGAATTGCTCAACCCAGGAATCGAACCCAAGACCTCATGTGGTCAACACCAACACCGGACCACTAGACCACAGAGGCAATTGACCACGACTACGAAATTAAAAGTCAAAATCCTTGATTATTTTTACATAACACTCGCGGCTTCATTCACATTAAGTGGACCTCTTTGGATTTTTTGAATGTTTTTTTAAACAATCGATTATATTACCCGCCGGTGAGTAGCTTTACAGCTTATTAAGGTTTTAGAGTAAGAGCCCGCGTTAGCCAGACCTTCGTTATTTTATTAAACCTGAAAGTTTCCCAGCGCAAAGTCTCCAACCCAGATAAGAACGATCAGGGATTATGAAATGTTGACGATGGTTACTTTGGCAGCTAACAGGTAACCAAAGGTTGTACCTCAATTTCGTTAAAGTATTAAGGTCAGTTTTTTGGTATTTTCTTGGGTACGGTATTAGAAATGACGTCAATCATTACCGGACACTTAGCATGGTTGTAACCCCCTGCCAGACACCCCTAAAGTCTTGCACTTACATTGCAAATGAGGGCTAAACTTTACGAGATAGATCAAAATAATGTACTACTTAATTGCATATCTTAAAAAGATCTCCAAAAAAAATTATGATGCTGTATGTCTATCTCTTTAGGTACTATTTTCACACCTTTATTACTTGTTAGTTGCTAAAGTAACCCTCCAGCGTCTAAATTTCTTAATGCCTGATCGTTCTTACCTGGGTTGGGGATTATGTGCTGCAAAAAAGGTCTGGCTAACGCGGGCTCTTAGGATATTTGCTTACCCAAATGGTATCAAACCGAACCTAATCATATAATATGCCTCCGCTTTTTGTCTGTCACAGAGCTCTGTCTATTTAATAGAAATAGGTAGACAACGGAAATTTTCACATAATGCAACTGTGACTGTGGACACGTAACAAAAATTAAAAAAGTTAAATAGTGTTAAACCTATTCGCTTTTGTGACTTAATTTGTAAGTATTTTATTGTAGGTTTTTGTGACTATATACGTAAGTATGTATCTACTTAAACATTTTTAGAGAAGGTTTTTATGACTAAATTAGTAAGTCTTTATATATTTGGTAACAGTATACAACTCAGCTCACATTGTAGCACACAACTAATTGACACTACAATAAAAGGCATTAAGGTTATAATTTATTTGTTATGATATCCAACCAAGATGGATTAATGTGGAAATACGCTGTTTTATGGCGTTCGTTAATGTACACATTGGCCATAAATGAAGTAGCATAATAAAGAGTATTT
Source organism: Apodemia zela (assembly GCA_018236825.1). Taxonomy (NCBI): domain Eukaryota; kingdom Metazoa; phylum Arthropoda; class Insecta; order Lepidoptera; family Riodinidae; genus Apodemia; species Apodemia zela. Next base: position 10,762 of record DWBA01000203.1, on the reverse strand, counting down.
TATATAAGGAATCAGAATATTAAAATCGTAAAGGTTTCGTGTCATTAGGAGTTTTAACTATACACATTAACTAAGACCTAGATAAATGTGTAACCTAGGTAAATGTCGGCAATGCATTTTCTACGCATCTGTCCGCTTAAGGATTGCGCACACTGGGATGGCCCGCATCGCAGCAAACAATGCTAGCATAGCACATTGGGACATTTAGGGAGGGCCGCGCCACAGCGGGGCAGAGCCAGCCGCATCGAAACGTCGATTTCTTTAAAATTACTACCGGATCGGAACGCGGCCACACACTGAGAAGATCCGGCGGAAGAAACTCAGCGGGCTTATCTTTTTTCTCTATTTTGTATACCTATTATAAATTTACAATAATTATTTATACATCACAAAAAATATTTCTACAACTTACAAAATTAAATTATTTGTTAAATAAAATGCTACAATTAAGAAGGTAATTTTACAATTTACAAAATGTTATTAAATTAAAATATATAATAATAATAAATATTAAGTTATAAAGTAAATACACATTTACAACATTTTAGGTTACATCTTAATTTTATCAGCAAAAAACTCACTCACACTATAATAAGATTTCTCTAGTAATAAATCAAATAGATGTTTGTGGAATTTATTCAAAGGACTATCAGGAATATGATTGTATATATTAATTGCCATACAATATGCATTTTTTTGACTAGGCACAAGTATTTCTTTCCAAGTGTCATTATTCTCCATTTTCATCAAAACGTGCATCTTCCAAGTCATATAGCTCTTTGTAGCCTTAAACTAAAATTGTATTAATCGTACTTCATCCATAACTACGTGATTTTATAAATTAACTCTAAACCCGGAGGAACACCTCGCCATCGCACATTAGCAACGGGGCGCGTCGCCGGACCAGGACGCGTCGCATTTACCGAAATCCGCCGAGAAAAAATGTATCCCTACGCACCCCGATGTTAGTGTGCATATGAAATTAATTTTGCGATGCGGTTGAGCCCGTTGCGGTCCGCCTCGAAGTGCACGATTCTTTATAATAAACAGCGTGTGATATCTAGCGTGCAAAAGGAGAGAGAGATTTCGTATACATGAAAATCTCTGATATTTATTATAATTGATGAAAAATTGTAGTTTTAAAAAAAAGAGGAGCCCGTTAAGATTCTTCCGCTGGATCTTCTCAGTGTGGGATCGTTAATTCGCAATGCGCAATTATTGTAATTGTTTGGTTTTCGCAAAATACATAAAAGCCTCGTGTTTACTGTATTAGTTACAGTCATTGCCGCTTCATTATTTTTGGCCCTGTGACATTGCACAAAGTGTACCCAGCGATTGGCAAGCAATTTGCGAGCAATTTGTTACGTGATACTACTTTTTTTAATCATTGCAGATGGCGGATTGCAAATATTAGGTGATACGCCTGCGATAGTCACTATAAAATTGTCGACCCGTCAGAAGTGCCTGTAAAAGTTAATTTAAATAAAAAAAATCGACTTTAACTAAAAATTTAACGTATAAAAATTATGACTAATTTTTATACTTTAACCCCGTGTTGGTCCGGGCTCCCTTGAAGAACAGACCATCTGCTGTTCTGGCGGGTATTTAGTAAGAGGCAAATGATTGGCTATGCAAGTCACTACCACCGTCGCTACTAGGTAGTAGGTGGTAGGGTTCTGCATTGTCTCGCCCGGGTCTTCTTCCACCGCCTCTACTATTCCTGCCGCAATAGCGTCAGTGCTTGTCACTATCGTGTTCCGGTTTAGATTGTTAGGTAGCCGGTAAACTTATGCATGTGGCATTAAGATCCTGTCACAAGGATAGCAATGCACCATTAACATCTTTTTTGTCTATAGGCGATGGTTGTCTCTTTCCATCAGGAGAACCATCTGCTTGTTTGCTATCCCATTATACAAAAAAAATAAGTAATGAAATATCAATATTATTTAAGCAACACGCGAAAATATCCAATTCCTTTAGATATCAACAATAGCGTGATTTAATGAACTATGAAACCGAAGCTTGAAACTCCCCAGTTATATAAAAAGAGTCAAATGAAGGGTTCTACCGGAAGGAGAATTTTGAAAGCCTGAAGGAAACTCATTTCCGGGAACGAATCGTGAAACTCGGGAATGGTAGTAGTTCGTTGAACTTCGTGGGAACGTCGCACGATGTCAAAATATAAAGTAGCTACGACACTCAAATTACTAAATTGTTTACGACAATGGTGTCGAATCAAATTACTTATCGATCCTATCTTTTATTTACTTAGTACTTGTCCTGTAACGAGAAAGGAGGTCGAGAAGAATAATTGTATTTTCTTATGATCATTGACATTTATAAGTATCTATTTAATCAAAGAAACAGAATCTACGAAAGCTCAAAACGCACGAATTATCAATATATAAACTTTATGGCTCTGGATGGATAAACGTTAATCATTTTATAGATAACTAGCTGTACCTGCAAGCGTTGTTACGCCAACGTGGTGCCATCTGTCGAAAATTGCTCGTACCAACTCGGAAACCTTCGCGGGTTCATGCACAACTTTGCTAAAGATCATCACATGATCAAATACATAGTTTACGATTCTATATAGGACATACAGACAAACATTCGCTTTTATATATTAAGATTAAGATAACATCTTAACTATTATCTTAAAAGACTCTATAGGAATGTATTACGCGGACGAAAAAATTGAAGCTAGTTGACCCTACAAGCCATCGTTTTCTCCATGAAACTTTTTCCTAATTAAAGTATTTTAAGCTCAAATATATCTTAGCATACATTTTCAAACTTGAATAGTTTTCAACTAACTTTAGATTTTTAAACTGGAAGAGTAGACACCATAAGATACAGTAAGAATCCAAATACTTATCCAATAATACATATATTCAGCAAGATCTAATCTTAAAAATATAAAATTATTATGCAACAGTGTAAAATGGTTTATTGATTTGTTAGCTAGTAAGGTGTCTAATGATCCCTGTCGACGCAAAATATTCTAAATCGACGTAAGTTACTGGCTGGTACTGATAACCGATACAAAAAGATGGGTGATAATCTCCGTTACCTCATACACCAGCCTTAACGACGAACATTTGTGATATGTAATAACACAAATGGAAATCTTTACGTGTTTTCACGATGGTGTTGTTATACTTCTCCAGGCTCACTAAACATTTTTTTAGATAGCAAGCACCCCAAGCAAGTAAAATGTTTGTTTAACTTAGAAATCAAGCCCGGTATCTCATGATCTGTGACCAATGATCAAAAAAATGAATAATATTTCCATGACTAATTTTCTGGCCTGGCCAGTTAAGTATGTTTTGTACAGCTGGAAGTAGATGATTAGTTCTTATCTTCCGCTGCTTGCTATCTTGTAGATGTTTTGACTTTAAATAAAGTTTATTTAAATGTAATACACAATATTACTTTTCATATTGCTGATAACATTTAACAAGTTCCATTCATGAAAGCTAGCATTAGCAAGCGCAGACAGTAATATATTAGCACCAGTATAGAGTTCAGAAATAAGACGAATGATTTTTATTCATTCAATGTGAGTTCGAAAGCAACTCGATAATGCTCCTCGTTTATCATACTGAATACATGCAATTTAACAAGTTTTTCATTGAACGTGTTTAAATTTTCCTAACTGAATTTGATATTCAAGAGGATATTATGTGTATTGTTTGTATTTGGCGCTTAGGTCCATCGTTTAAAATCCTGCCCGTGTTGAATTATTTCTTTCTTTAATTTTGCAGTCAACTTAAAATAACTACAGACAAGATGTTAATATACAACTTTATGTTTTTAAGGACAAATGAAGATTAGTTTACGTTTAAAATAAAGAATTAATTTAAAATATATCTGTAGTGAATTTATTTAGCTTGGATAAGCTAAGATACTTTCTTTGAAGTACAGAACTACTTACCTCAGTAACTCATCGTTGTTACACAGACGTAATTTCATAGAAAGATAAGTTTGAGAATATTCTGAGTTAAATTATTTAGTTTAGGGTAATTTTAGAAAATTTTGTGGATGTGGTAATATAGAAAAAAGTTCATTTATATTGTAAACACCCTTAAATATTATAACCGTCATTCCAGCAAGAAATTGATTGATATCTATGTATCGTGGTCGCAGTCCTATGCGATGGTCAGACCAGGTTCGCACCAAGCTCGAGTCCAAAAAGTTTAACGATACTCTACACGCTGCTGTATGTCTAATGGCGTAATATCGTGCATTCAAGAACGATCCAAGGAGGAGGTCACGACCATCAGTACAGAGGAACACGAAGCATGGAGGAAGATCTGTGAATATTAAACTCGTAAAACCTTCTCTCGTAAAATCTCCGTGCATCTGTTGAGCGTTGGTTTGGGCCCTCTTTGAAGAATAAAACATTTGCCGTTCTGCCAGGCACTTTTTTATTTCATTGATAGTACTAAATTAACAAGATATAGGAGGTATGAATAAATTAATGTTCGCTGAAAAAATTACACGAGTTAATCTAACTCACACAGTAAATACATAAATATATTTAACAAACACCCAAATCCAGAAATACAAATATCTATGTTCATTACCGGATCTCGAAATCGAACCCGATCCCCATTAAATACGTAGTCAGGATCGCTAACCACGCAACCAACGGGACGGTCTTGAGGTAAGAAACAAAAGTATTAACAAATCTCATCAAACGTAACAATCCCCTAAAATTGTCAAACTCAACGTAACACAGTTGTAATTATTTGAGCAATTTGACAATTTTATGCGAGCGTAATGAATGTCCAACAATGGAACACTCGTTAACCACATTGTAATATTTTCAAACTGAAATATTTAACTGCATTCACTTCATAATATGGAATAAAACGTTCATGTCTCGTTAAACTTGTTAAATCCGAGTACCTTGAAAATACACCGTTTCACGGCTTAAAATATCATTAAGGCAAGAAATATTTAGATTTTACTGAATTAAAATAGTATTTTTTATTTTTTTAGATAGCAATCAAGCAGATGGCACTCTTGGTGGAAAGGGATATCCATCGCCTATAGACACCAAAGATGTTAATGGTGCGTTGCTATCTGTGTGGTGGGATGGCTATATGCAAGTAGGCACAAGTTTATCCTTCAAACCGGAGCATGGCACGGCCAGAAGCACAATCTCAACTACTTTAGCATTTTCTATTTGTGAGTTCCAATGACACTCTGCAGAGTCCGTTATCAGACCCTAGTCATCTCAAGTTACAGAAAATGTACAAAATAAAAAAAATAAGAATTGAAACTCAAATATCTTAGCGCTTATAAATGCGAGTTTCAATGAAACTCATTCGGCTCCATCTTTCAATCCTCGTTATTATAAGTAATAAAAAGTACTCATAACAGCATATTCAATGAGCCCAAGCTCGTCTGTCTTAGCACACTGCACCTGAAAGTTCTAGTAGGTACCTACATCCAAGCTTCATAATGAGATCAGCTCAATGATATCATAATATTAAAATGTAACCAAACTAACATAAGTATGCCAAATTTCAGCTGAAATAGATATCAGGAAGTGGTTTAAAAAAACAAAGATTTAAAAAATCTGTTACATACGAGCACTACAAGTTAAATAAAAACTTGGAATAATAAAAGGAACTTCTTGTTGGTTATATTTTGTATTGAAATAACCAGAATAATAGACGCTGAATGCTCGCTATTGTTGCTTTCAATAGCAGAGTGATTAATATCTAGCGTTATTTATTTTCGGGTATGAATAATTGTTTGGTGTAGTCTATTATTCAGGATATTAATTTGGGAAAGACGGTTTTGGATAGCACCTGCGTCGTTGGAGGTTGAACGATTTATGCAAAGCTTCTAGAAATCTCGTTTTTGAGTTCATAGTTTTAGAATAGTTATGTATAAACGGCCAAGCGCGTATCGGGGCACGTGAAATGTAGGGTTCCCCAGTGGTTCCTTACAATAATGCGGACTAAGAAGAGGGTTTTTTTACTGTTCCATACTACGTAAATCTGGGGTCATGGCCATACCATCCTTTTCTCGAAGCAGTTCAGGACATACGACCCTTCTATAACTTCGTTATGGATAAAAATAGAAGTCTAAATTTTTAGTATCCAAGCAGGCATTGTATTATCTATTTTTATTTAAACATAAAAGATTTTTAATATTGATTGTCCGCTTAGGATAAGCAGCGTGTAATAATGTCGAGATCGATAAAACAGGTTTGGTTTGAGTTTGACCAATAAGAATGGCGCATCGCGTCGAAGAAACAGAATATTAATTCTTATTATTGACCAAACCCCTTTTATCGATTTCGACATTATCACACGCTGCTTATCCTAAGCGGGCAGGTCAGTATAAGATGTTAGTTTAGCTAATTACGTAATAACTTAAGACCTTAGGAAGGGACTTAATGAAGTAACCGACTTGGTGTTACATGGATCTCACAACTTTTTACGGTAGAAGAACCGAGTTGCTAGACTGGTTTTTTTTACTAGTTTGGTTTTCGATGGCATTTATATTTTTATTTTCAACGCTAATGGCGGATATATATCCGTACTATAGGTTCAACCCCAATGAAATATTCTCCAAGTACATTTTGAACATTTATTTATTTATTTAACACTTTATTGTACACAAAATATATTTTTTTAGTAACTTAATATAAAACATGTACAAAGGGCGAGCTTATCTCTGCAAGAGATGTCTACCAGCAGACCCGAGAAGCGAGAATGCGCAAATACAAGTAGAACATAGTGTACAAGTGCTTATCTTCTAACTATAATTATACATAAATAATAAAAAAACCTATGCCTCAGAATGCCTTTCAAGTTAAGATAAACATAGCAAACAAGCAGATGGGTCTCCTGGTGGAAAGAAACAACCACCACGCCGATACGCACCAACTTAGTTATAACATTAGGTATGCTAATAAATTTTCGTTTTATTGTATTTAATTAAATTTGCTCAATTTATTGACAGCTGAATTAATATGCAAATAGACAAACACTATTGTCCGATTAAACGTGTAATTACTGTCTTTTGTTATATATGTGGGCTATAGCTGAAAATTCTGTCGAAATTTTTTAACAAACTAACCAACAACATATTTTCATTTTTAATGTGGAGCACAATATAATACTTGCTACCTTTCTACAGCATCTCTGATGAATGTGATAGATTTCATCTTTATAAAGTGGTTTAGTGGGAATCTGATAAAAAATTCTAGAGATACAGGGAATTAGAAGCTGGTTGTTTTTATTACATTTTTTTATATCAAACAAGTAGATGGCTCTCCTGATGGAAAGACAAACCATCGCCTCTAGACACCAAAAATGTTAATGGTGCGTTGCTATTCGTGTGGCGGGATACCATACGCGTAAGTCTACCGGCTACCTTACCCTTCAAACCGGAACATGATAAAGACAAGCATTGACGCTATTGCGGCAGAAATAGGTAAGACGGTAGTACTAAATATGCGGGCGAGACGTTGCGGAACTCTATCACCTAGTAGTCACGATGGCACTGACATGTATAGCCAATCGGTCGCTTTTTGCGAACTGCCTGGCAGAACGGCAGTTGATCTATGCTCCCAACAGCCCTGCTTTGCTAGTGAAAATAATAATGTAGTATTGTTGTATCAATTGAACCACTAAAACAAATATGACTAGCGTTAATTTTTACATGATTCGGCAATTTTTAGTATTATTTGCTGCCTAATAAAAATATTATATGCAAATATATAATTTTTTCACCAAAAATCATTTTTGAAAGGAAAACTCCTCATTCGGTTATTATATTTGCAGCAGGTTTTTAAATTCGCCTCTGTGGTCTAGTGGTCCATTGTCGGAGTTGACCGCACGAGGTCCCGGGTTCGATTCCCGGGACGGGCAATTAAAAAAATGTATTTTTTCAGTTTTCTGATCAAATCAACGATGCCCGGGATTGGAAAAGTGCCCGGTTGGCGATAGGCTATGCCACCTATCACATTGTGGGACCGAGTATCTTCAACTAATCGTGGGTGCACTGGTTTGTACCTCTGCCTACCTCTTCGGGGATACGGGCGCGAAGATACTTTTTATTTTATTTTAAAACAATCATATTTTAATCTAAAGCATTTTTACAGGGAAAAGATCGAAAATTTTCATTGAATTTATTTTCTGAGTTGCCGGTAGTGACTGGCAGACGAGACACATTCATCATGTGTCGATTCTGCACTGCAGGCTGACGTTTCGAACAATCTATATTACAATCAATCATTGCATACGTTGAATAAATCAAAAAAAGGAATGCTGTATAGCGATCCGCCGTTCAAACGACTAAAACTGATAGCTCGATTTTTAACTTTTGTTAATAACCAATTTAATCTGTCATTCGATGAACGTGTCCTAAAAAACCGGTGTAGTGTGAGTTGAATTCACATACTCAGGGCTCTGTATAAACTTGTAGTTATCCTTAGCAATGCATAATTGTAAAGGAAAATAGCAAAATATACTTTGATCGTGTTTTTTTCGATATGATCTAAAAAATTTCAGTTTTCAGATTTTTTTCCTTAACATGTGCTGTAAAACATGGTTTCTTGCTAAATTTCATAATTCTAGGTCAACAGGACGTACCCTATAGGATTTGATTCCCTTTTGAAATCGCAAAATATGTGTAACTAGCAGTTCCTCGCGACTTCGTTCGCGTGACCCAAAAACATTATTTCTCTTAGCTCAGTCGGGTAAAATACTAAACTATGTCACTCCTGGATAATGTAGCTTTCTAAAGGTAAAAGAATTTTCGAAATCGGTCTTGTAGTTTCGGAGCCTATTCAATTCAAACAAACTAACAATCAAATCTTTCCTCTTTATAATATTAGTATAGAAGTATAGATAAATCATATCTTTTGGTCACGTTGATCTGCTAGTTTGATTTTTTTATAGCTGAAAGAAACTATACACACGAGTATTTGATATACATTTCAATTTGATACCTGACAACGAAGTGATCCTAGGGTTCCATTTTTTTCTTTTGAGGTACAGAACCCTTAAAAAACAAAGCCAGAAATTTCTCATTTCCATACTTACACTATTTTTTAATCTAACTTCTTTCTAAAGTATTTTCGAATGTCGAAAAACACTTTTTTTAAGAGGCTAAATTTAATGACAGATGGAAGATTGACAAAACAAAAATATTTTATAGATTCAGGTGTTACTTTTCGGAAATCCATAAATCAAAAATAATTATAAAAAATTAAGGTATTTTATTTTTCATATTTCCGCGAAATCTTATATATATCTGCCGTAATGCAACTGAAACAAAAGTTAGTGTAAAAAATAGGACGAAACTACCTAACTAAAGGAAACTACTAAAATTAAAGGAGTACCCCAGCTACACAATAGTCCTTCCACGTTTACTCACGTCAGTATCAAAGACAAAAATGTTGTACTCAATGCACGTTTCACTTCGTAACCGAAGTATAAAAAGTGAAATACACCCGCACACCCTTTGTAGAGTGAAGTGCTATTCGACTCTCCTAACTACCTACTCTACAATTACTCTCGCTTCGGTTTTGTAAGTATTTATAAGTTTACAATTTCTCATATCTTCTAGATTGTAATACGACTGTTCGGTTGACTTGGTATATTCCCTTCCATAATTATAGCACATATAATTGTATTTTACAATAAACAAACAAATTAATATCTGTTAATGTTCTCCTGAAGGCAATTTATCCACGAGCGAGTTTATACAATTAATTATGCTTAATTATTTGCTCTAGCTTCAGATTTTCCTTTGTCATATATGTTTTCAATAATATGAAATGGTTAGATCTTTGAGTATTAAGTATTTGGTTTAATACTCAAAGGGTTAGATTGAATATTAATTAATAAATTTACTTCTTTACATAAAAATTTGATTTAATATCTTACTTTTTTATTACCTCGTGATCTAGGGGTAAGCCTATTCGGCTCAGATCATGAGGTCTCGGGTTCTATCCCCGAGTCGGGAAAATGTTGTTGAAGGTTTTCGAGGTTTCGAGTTTTTAAGTTAATAGTAGGTACTTACTATAAACAAAACTGTCAGGTTTTTTACTTATGTATTTAAATTTATGCACAACAAAGAACAAAGGTGGACATAATGCTAAGTGGCATTATCTACCAGTCAACCTAACTTAATCAGATAGTAAAAATACTATTAGGTGCATAGACTTATCGTATTAACATTAAAACAATCTAAGACCTAATAGTTGGCCGAGATTAAAAGTAAAGTTGTAAATTAAATTATAACTGTATTAAAATACATATGTAAAATATATTATTTATTTCGTGTCTGTCTGCTAAATACAGACACACACGAAATAAATTATACTTAATGCGTTACCGGAACATACTCAATTCACATAAAAATAGATACATAATACATGAATAATGTATCATGAAAAAGGATTTATTTAAAAATTTAGTAATTTTTGAACACAACGCTTCAAAGTTTTTTTTAAAATAACGTTTAGAGGTTTTTAAATTTTTCTAGGACGGGATCAGTGTTAAAGCACATATTGATGAACTGATGCAATAATATTTATTTTATTTAATACCAATGTCATGATGCCATTTAAAACAATTTTATATATTTATTTATATTTATTTGACATGTATCTGTGTATTTATATATTAATATGTATGTTCATAAGAATGTATATGTATGTATATTGTATGTGTAGGTATTTATGTATGTTTATGAATATTCATATAAGTATGTGTATGGTATT
>DWBA01000202.1:0-15405 GCA_018236825.1 Apodemia zela | reverse complement strand
CCTTTCTAGGAATAATATATATGGCAAAACAACGTTTGCCGGGTCAGCTAGTATTATGTAAGCATTCAACGCCGCATTAGACGTCATTTTTTTTACGTCATGGCCGAGTACAATACACGTCACGACTGGTAGCTCTTTGCAACGGGTTAACATTTCAGTGTTCTCAAAAAATACTTTGCCCTGCTTTTGGTGTGTGCTGGACTCTGACATAGCTAGTGATGGATATAATGGTATATCTTGATGGACATAGTGATGGCTGGGTAATATGAATGGGTATAATGACGAGTAATAAGTAACAGTATTAGATACTATCCAATCAAATCAAATCCAATTATTATTATTAAATGTGCATTTTCTCAGCGGTCGGACCATAGCTTCAAGACAAGTGGCGGCCAAAACACAAATTCGGATAGCTGATTAAAACACGTTTTAAAATTTAGCTATCTTATGAGCTATACATATATCACGTCAAGTACAGGGTTGGCAGAGAGAACCTAGTGCCAGTCAACACGATCTAGGCAAACTTGCCTTGCTTCCTCCGCATTCATCATTCAATACTCCACATTCATTCACTTAGGTATGATCGATGAAAGCCGACATCATTTTTAAAAACTAACAATTTGGTTTAAATACATATGACTATGTGGGAACAATTTTTTGTCAGTTGCCCAAATAACTTTATACCCTTTAAAAATAATTGTAATTTTAAGATTAAGGTAGTGACGGTGTAGGGCATGCGAAGCATGTTAGCTTTTGAGGCGCCCTTTATTGCACAGAGTATATAACAAAACCATATAAAAATTAATTGCCATTATTCTCATTTTATCATATTAATTACTAAGGTGGCATTAATGTTTGTTTTTTTTTTTAAAGCGAATGCTACTATTCTTAACCATTTAAGTCCTTTTACGCTTCTACGTTGAGCTTATATTATAATTTTGGAGCATAAATTCCACAAAATTAATCTAAAATTCTAGATTAGATTCTGATATTTCGGCATCCCTTAGCTTAAATCTTAAATAATCATCGTTTTGTCAGCCTTGGAGATGGATGTCAATATCCAGTGCGTCGCGAACACCAGCTCCAGACGTTCACTACACCACAAGAAGCCCACGGGTATGAGTCCATGGGCACTACGCGCTCAAGGTCAGAGCAAGATGGAGACTCGCCCGCCTCTCGGCACATACCTTGAGACTGTTAACACAATAGCAATACCGGAATTTTGACATATCACAACTCCACCGCCTTGTTTATACTTAACTTTTGATATTGAGAAATTATGTTTAGGTAAAGAAAGATTTAAAAAAAATATATCTATATGAAAAGTATTTTTAGGATAGAGTTGATCACAAAAAAAATATCGTTAATGAAGAAACGAAAATTACGCATTTATACTTATATTTTTTATATTTACATTCTTTAATGTAATCTTGCCAATTTTGTGCCAAATGAACAATTGCTACTCGAATTTAGGATAAGCAGTGCGTCTGGTGGTTGGCGTTCTTTATACTTAGTATATTTCATTTTGATTTTTATATTTTTATGTAGGATTTTTTGTATTACAACATTGGCGTAAAATGTTGTAATTATTTTAGAAATATTAAAAGATTTGCGTATTTCATAATTCGTATAAATCTCAAGATATGTGTGGGAGGTAGGACGGATACGTCTAAATTCATCTAATGATTTTTTAGTTGATTTTAAAATAATTTAATAATATTTCTAGATGATTTTTGAACATTTAATATAGATTTAAAATGCATTTTTGAGCTCTATACAACACACAAGACTGATAAAGCTAGAGTGAATTCTGTTCATATTTTGTAAGGATGTTTTGTGCGCAATAAACTTGTTTTGTTTATTATGTTCTTTTTATTTTTTTTACTTTTAAGGCTTTTATGTATGTTTTTGCTATTTATTTTGCTTATAGACACGTAAGCATTAAGTACACACATATGTTAGCAAGCAAGCAAAGGATACTACATATATTTTCATTCTGTGTGATGTATAAGCGACCACGACCTTTGGGTATAATTTTGATACACCAAATGCCAGAATTAATTTAATTTCATTGAATTATGTCATAATGCGCTTCGTATCTGTGATAACAAACTTATTAAAAAGTAATTACATAGAAATAGGTAAAATAGGCGGCATTTTAGTTTGTATTTGTGTGTACTTTAACGGAACACAAAAACACCAAACAACAAATCAAAACAAAACATAATGTCACATAAACATAAAAGATGAACAATGTGACAGAACTCACAAGCTCAATGCAATACTAAATCGTAGTTTGAATAATAATTATGGCTTGTCACAAAAAAAAAGATACAGTAGGAATATTTTTTTTATGTTTTCAATGGCAGAATTGCGGCCACAGCCCAAATGCATGCCCAATAACAATAACAGGTCACGAAAGGTACAAGACATAACATTAAAGCAAATGCATCAGTATGAGATATGGTCACGAAATTCAGAACACAAACGAAATGTACTTACTTTAATGTTAAGTTATTTTGTAATAAAAATTAAGTCAAAATAAGGCATTATTTATTTTCTTGGCAACTATGCTTAGACCATTGTGCATACGCATACAAACTAAACAAACTAACGCGTGAAAAAACCTAATAGATATAATACTTTATTATGTGTGAATTAAATGTAAAGAATTTAGCACAACACCAATTCGTGAAGTTATATCTAATTCTGGCTTAACACAGATAGTATATGACGCTTCGACAGTAGTATTATTATTCAGCTATATTATGTATTTTATTATATTTTATTTGGGTATAGGATACTCTTCTCTTTCTCCTTATTCTCTCTCAGTCTTCTTCTTGTCATAAATGAATGAGTGCTTCTAATAACATTCATTATGCTTTTAGTTTTTAGATTGATTTTACTTCTAAAAATCAATGTGTATATATGATAGAAAACATTGTCTTTCTTAAATTTTGGATTAAATGCAGAATACAAAAATGTTTGAAAATAAGTTAAGGTAGTTAGAAGCACCCATTTTATCAAATTTTTATTTTATGTATATATTCGATACTATACTTAATAAATTAGTGATACTGCTCAAATTAGCTTGTATTATTACTATTTTAGCGTGGAGATGGCACACGAGACTGAGAGATGGAGACTATGCCCCAGAAGGGGGCGGACCGTCCCGCAAATAGTATAAGGAAAATACATTTCATATTTTATCTTCTATTTCAAAACATTTTTTACTAAAATATTGAATAAATCCATCCAAATAACAACATGCTTTTCATTCATTGGCGACATCACAAAACCCGAAAACAAAATTTATAACGTCATTCACTTCTTTTAAAGTACTTTATATATTTATATGGCTGTTGAACCCGTGTCCCTTTGCATGCTAATTTTTTTTTTGAGTAAACGAGTAAAAATCATTCATAGATTATTTTAAAAACCTGTTTTATCACAATATATTTTGTATTCGTAAAAGCAAATGTCACTAGAATAAAAATCTTTTTTTACCATTTTAAATTGCATGTATTGCTAGAGCGTAGTTTGTAGTACAACACAAACCTGTTTGGTAAATCTTTCTAATTTTAATGGTTGTCAACGGGAAAGGGTAACAAGATCGTTAACAGGATCGTTATATAATAATGAAGTTTGTTAAATACTTATTATAACTTAAATGCGTCTTGCATTTCATTTGTTACCCTTTTTTACAAGATTTCATATTTATAGCCATACCATTGAGAAAAGATAGACACTGTAGCAACATTAACAAAACTCATCAACACGACTGTTTATACTTCTCGTTGTTAGATATCTGTCATCCTCATAAAGGGTAAATTTAAAGTTAACACTTTGATAAAAGCTTTGGTGACGGCATCGTGTATCCGCTACCGCCACAAGACGAAGATACTGAGTCCTTACTGAGCTCCGAGCGATGGGACCGGTGGGGAGAACGAGCGCGGCCTTTCGACGAACGGGAGAGTTCGTCCTTCGACGAGCTATGAGTATAGTGTAAACTTTATATTTAGGCTTTTGGTCTTAAATCTAGTCTTAAAAAGCATAATAATAAGCTCCTTTTATGTGACACTATTGATTGTACAAATGTTTATTTAACGTTATGTGATCTTACATTTTTATTTATGAATGTTTATCATCTACTGTTTGTTTTTAGATATTATAAATGAAGGTTAATAGGATAAGAAGTTGTCATATTAGGGTTAATTTTTTCGAATTTTGATTCAGGGGGCCTCTGTTAACGCAAAAACTATGTCATCCTCAATTTCCTCAAAAAAGGTGTTCCTGGTGTTCCTGGCACTCCCACAGTATTATTTTAGTGTTGAATAAAGATAGTAAAATTCAGACTTACAATTATAATATATGTACTCAGAAGGGACAAATGGCACCTAGAGTGTCAATTATTTCCTCAATCATTGTAATTAAACCTCATCTTCCTGACTTTGTAGGTTGACTTTCTTCTTACCTTCACAGACTTTTCCTAGCAACTCCGAGCTTTCCTGCCTTTCCAAAATATTCATTAAAAAACACCTGCTATGTCACTTTAATTGCCGATTTGTTTTAAGTTTTTGATACTTTTTTCTGATTACCTATATACTCAATTATTGCCTTACACGATGGTCAAGTCTATATATTGATAAACGTAAAAGTTTCAGTCAGACATTATAGGATTCGTTTATTAGATTTAAATGTAGTTATAAGTAAACCAATTAAAAATATAATGAAGTTGATTAGATAAATTATGTAGGTAAATAGTGTACCTTAAATGCCTTCAAGACTGCACAGAATGCTGTCACAAAACGTTAACAAAACTGTATTGAACAGTGAAATTATATGGAAAAAATATTTTATTTTATACATTGGAATAAAAAGAAAGAAATATCAGATAATTTTATGATGCGTTAAAATTATTTATTAAATCGCAGACATAATTATTGTGTCTCATACAATTTATATAAGCCTTCGAACAAAAATAAATTGTTAATATGCTTGTTTAATACTTTTAAAAATAGGTGATTAACGCTTTCAGCGTCCGCAAAATGTGAAACATAATTATTATTGTTGACGTCTTGTAGATCATTTACTTTAATTTATCAGAATTTTCGGCTTAGATTAGTAAATATTAACATTTAAAATTTAACTTTTCTGGAACTTGAAAAATGCCTGCATATATGCCTATTGAAAAACAATAAATAAAAACACTTAGTTGAGGTTTAAAAATATCTGAAAGTTCAGCCGAAGTCTCGAAGACGTACACATTATAAGAATTGATCTGACTCCAAGTAAGCAAATTATTATTTAGATGTGATACGTGTGACATGTATAAATACTAAAATGCATGGGCGCCGCCACGATTACTTTGAGAGTGGTGCATCGGCATCTACACATTATACTATGTGTTATGTAATATAAAATATATATAATGTGAATAATTCAAATGTCTAATTGTATTGACAAGGTGATGAACAAATTTGGACAGCAACCTAGAAGCCTTCAGATTTTATAAAAAAAAAATAACTGAATGAAAAAATTTATTGTTATAATGTATTTTCTTTCCTGGCGGGCGGGGGTGCAATGGCACCGCCTTGAATTGCTGCCGGCGCCTATGCGCTTATATATATTTCAGTATTTGATAAATACCTAGAACCAGAAATACAAAAAAAGATTCAACTGTTTGCTACTTAGCACCAATATCCGTGTAGTAGTCCATGTTGCGCCTGGAAATTCATAGGTGAAGAAGATTATAGACGTCAGAGCAACAGGCAAGCTTATCTAAATTGTATTGCATTTACAAAAGACAATTAATTCCACAACACGTTATGACAATTAATAGTATTGAAAAAAAAAACGCAATATAACAAAAAAACGCAATATAAAAAAAAAATCCTCTGCATACTTAATTTATTATTTTGTATAGGTTAAAAGAAATTATTTATTATATTGGTACTAAACGACATAATTTTGCGGAATGTCATGTACACACTAGATAATTCTAGCATCCGCGTAACCAGCTGCTTTTTGCTCTGCTCACATTAGATATTTCCAGTGTCAATGTTAACATGCAGCAGTACCAAAGTATTCGGAAAAACGCATCGAACATAAAATTGATTAGAAATAATATAATGGTTTGGAGTTGGAGGACTAAACTTACTCGAAACTTAAAGGTTTTTTTTTTGTATAAAAATGTGCGATATAGTATTTTGTATTAGATAAAAATTTTGTTTATTATTAAGAAGAATAGCTTTTGCTATATTATTTTAGATCAATGAGATTAGGTGAAGTACAAGGCGTACCTGGTGCAGTAAAGCTTCATGAACAGAAATAGTTAATTGAAATTAACATTTAATTATTAATACTGTGACATTTTGTAAAGTATTGCAATATAAATATGAAGTGCTTTTGCCCTTACAATAAGACTGTTATTATAAATATAGGTATTTACACTTTTAACAAAACTTACAAATATAAAAAAAAATTGATTCATTAATTATAACATAAAGATGCTAGTGACTTAGTTTCCTTGTGGATGCATTGTGATTATTTTGAATAATTGTACAAATATTTAGAAATTATTGTTTAATAGTAGTATGGTGTGCTTTATTACTATATGTTTGAATAAGGAAGTACTTGGTGAAATAATAATTGTTGGCTATGAAGAATTCAAATAAGATAAAAAAAACCTGACGTCCCAATACAAATAAGGAGCCTTCTATAGTTACAATATTATAATGCTAACTTCATGTGATTTCAATAATATTGTCCACATGCGTCTTTACGCAAAATTTACTTGGTATAATTTTTTTTATTACATATGATAACATTGATAAAAAACTAGCAGACGGAAAGAAATAACTATCGCCAATGGGCACTAAAGCTGTTAATGGTGCGTTGCTATCCGTGTGGCATGGTTGGAATGCCACTGCATAAGTTTACCGGCTACCTTACCATCCACACCAGAACACGACACCTCTCAGTTACGATTTTAGTGAAACGTATAAGCCTTCTCTAGCCTTTTACTCGATGCCTGGCTAATAGTAAGGCAGTTGACCTATTCTTCAAAAGGGGATCGGAAAGAGATAGCTGTAGGGTTTATTTTTTAAATTGCATTAAACAGATAATGGTTTAAGGAACTGAAAGGATCCACCTGCAGACATATGCTTAGAGATGGACTGGGATTATGGAGGACCTAAAAAATGGGAAACATTTAGCGATCTACCCAATTAATCAAAACAATTGTCATTTCGTCGAACCATTTTTTTCTATAAAAGCACAGTTTACTTGCAGTGTGAGGCTCTATGCTGTAACCTAATATAAATCAGGCCAAAACTATCAGTTTATTTCCATTTTCTTGGTTATTTGGAGTTTGAAGTCTGGAGTTGTTGGTCTGGAGACATTTACTATACGCTAACTAACGCTTCTAAAAATTAGTAGAACAGTTCCGTGAACTTCGCCACGTTCAAGTGTTACGTCGAAATAACGTAACAGACTTGTATTAATATGCAGATACTGTAGTGTGACCTTAACATTGCACGAATTGCACGACTTAATTCCGCCATCCCCTTATTTCCATCGATAGACAATGCGCACAGATTCTAGGCATCGCCATATGGTGGACTTTCCACGTACCCGGACAAAGAGGTTCGACTAGACATTCTTAATTCGAACCGCAACGGATTGGAACATGCTTCCTGAGTCTATGTTCCCCGACGAGTACAATCTGGGGGTCTTCAAGAGAAGAGTGAACAGGTACCTTCTAGGGAAGCGCTTTCCATCTTAGGCCACATCTTAGCTTACCATTAGGCGAGATCGTGGTCAAGCGCTCGAAATTAAAAAAAAAGTGCAAGACCGACTCGTACTTGGCCGGTTCTTCTGCCGGCTTAGGATACGCAGCGTGTGATAATCGTCGAGATCGACAAAAGAGGTTTCACCAATAAGAAAAATTGATATGTGGTTTTTTCGATGCGACGCGAGATTCATATTGATCAAACTCAAACCAAACCTGTTTTATCGATCTCGACATTATCACACGCTGTTTATCCTAAGCGGGCTGGTCTCATATTAAGGCATGACTGGAGTATAATTTGAACCGCTGTGTCTTAGTGGTTCATACGGGGCTACTGAAATTGTTTTAAACGTTTTAAATTGAATGTCACGAATAAATTCTTTAAAAAATATGCGCTTGCGCGCAATTTGAAGCAATAATAACTTAAAAATACATGCAAAGGTCGGTGACTTAAAAACATAGGCTAAAATGGCACAAGTATACACTTTTAAGCGTTTACGGTTTTTTCATATGATTTATTAAGGATTTACGGGATCTTACTGCGATGCTTTGTGGGATTATTATTTATCCGATATTTCAGCGCTGTTCATGTCATGTTCAATCATGATTATGGGGAAACAGGGGCCTTGGACAAAGTAACATTGCTTCGTAGCGAAACTAATGTAGATAACATTAGTCATCGTCAACAGAATATGTCACCGCTGTTATGTGTTCAAACAATTTACTTTAAGGTTTCGTTACGAATTACAACATTGTCTACCAACTTGCGATAACGATGACGATTGACCACGTGATTTAGCGCGGCTTACTGTTGGTTAGTCGTGTGTGTTCTAATTGCATTTTTATCCATCCCTTCAGGGGTAATGGGCGTGAGGATACTTACTTATTATATTATCAAGTAATATTTAAACAACACTGCTCCCAGCGGTCAAGGTACAAGCGCAGATTATAAATGTAACATTATAAGCAGCACTAACATTTTAAACACTGCTCAGATTTAAATGAAAACGCATTAAATTGGTATATTGAAATTATATAAAAATCTCAATACATAATACTATATAAATACATATTACATAGTAAAGTGTTCATTAGTCCCTTTTTGTTATTGTGCTTTGTTACCTTATTTTTAACTAGCAGATGAGTTTATTAGTCACAAGATGAGAACACAAAAATGTAAAAAGAACATTCCTAATGCGCAGTCGAAGTTTCCAGAGCGACTCCAATGACGGATTGTTTTGAAAGATACGTGTGATATATACCTTCAACTGCGCTTGCTTGTGTTGTAGTTCCTGTTCCAACTTCTCGTTCAGGTCGTGCAGCGACGTGGACTCCCTCTGAGCATTCAGATACCGCTTCTCTAATGTCGTTATCCTTTCTTCCTGTAATTATATAAATGTGGTGTTATTAAATTGTGTTCTGTGAAAATAACTACCGTGGTAGATTCTTTTGTAGATTGCGCTAAACTAAATAACTTAGTTTCTGTACATACTTGCTCATAACTTTTGTTATAACTATATTTTTGCTAGAAACAATATTTTTTTCTCTAAATAATTATCCATTTACATTAAAAAAATTGTTTTAAGTTTTGCCTGCCTTACAAGCCATGTGCTAAGGAGCTTTGCTTTCGAGTAATATTTAGGGTCATAGTTTTACGATCTCGTAAACACGATAACACAATATATTTTTTAACGTCTTCATTAAATTTATAGAAAGACACTTATTATCAATGAACGATTTAGCAAATTTTTGCGGAACTAGTATTCGCCAATTTTAATTGCAAATTTAAATTATATTTGCAATTAAAATTGGTAATTTATACAAACATGATATTGCAAGGTAAAACATAATTGCAAATACAACTCGCCTGATCCTCTTTTTGAGCGACGTTTTCCCGAAGATCTCGCTGTAGTTTTGAGCACTCCTCTTGTTTCTTAACCAACTCTTTCTCGCCTTTAGAGAGTTTGTCTTCTAACTCCGACACCTTGTTGTTGAGTTCCGCCACTCGCCTCTGCCACGAACTTAGTTCTGCTGACTGTTTGACACACAAAAGTAAATCGTTATACAAAAATAATTATAAATGGCTGTTATATTATGTGTAAAATTTACAATATGAATTGATTTATGAAACGATTTCAAAATATGAACTGAAATAAATTTTAAAGATATTAATGAATAATATATAAAATAAAATAATAAAATAAATTGAGTTTACAGACAAACTAAAGTCAAAGAAAAAATGAGTTTAAAAGCCATTATTATGAGAAGGATACAATTTATGAACAAACTAATTTAACACGAAATTTACACGACATTTGATTTTAATTTATCGAAAAATTATGGCTATTTATAACGACAACAAATTTATGGTTCATATGGAACATATCGGCCTACATTATATACAATATTTATGACATCGATGATGTCTGTAATTATGAAAGGAAGAATTTACAAGAGTATAACAATGACCATGAATTAGTGTTATATACTAGTAAGATCCAAGTAATAAAAGCATGGAGTTAAATGCTATGAGTTGATTGCGCCTAAGACGAGGGATGCAATATAACAAGAACAATAATATAATAACTGAGAAATTACAATATTTGTTGGACTAACAACTGATTGATATGGTTAAAAAAAAATGGCCTATGAATTTCAATATCAGCATAGTTGAAAAAATAGATATAATAACATTACCTATATTTTAAACAAAAGCGTTAGGCTTGGAAGACTTGTACAGGTGATTATGTAAATTCTACATCAATAGATTAGAAATTCTGAGGCCGTGAGATTTGTCAATCCTAATTTCTGTAAATCATAGAGGTTAAGAAAGAGTTTCTATTGCTTTTGTGACGAAGGCGATCATAAGAAAGACGGGTTTGTTGCATACCATATTGAACTACCATCTTCTGGTAACTAATTTTAGTAATCTTATGTGTATATAGTCATTTATAAAACAGATACCTACCGATTTGTAATATTAAATTTCAATTTTTAAATTCTAAAACAATACCTATAACATAATTGATAATGTCAAGCTTGATTTAGACACAAAATTGTTATAAAGCTATAACAAATGTTAATAATCGTTTTATAATGTATGTATGATATATTATGTACGTTACCGGACATGTGTGATTTGATTTTCCATTTTAACAAAGAAGCATTCCGATGATTGATCATGAAATTATTATATTAATGATTAAAATACAAAAAAACCGTCGCCAGTAGCGAGGATGTTTCTGGTACTTTTTATTCACGTGGCACGGTGGCAGGAATTTACCGTCACAATTGTACCACCCTACTTTGGAAGCCAGAACATAACAGTGGCAAGCTTGTTTCCTGGAACTCTACGTCCTAATAATGAATTCTATTTTACCGGACACTACGAATGTATTGAACACTGTAAGGGTTTTATTAAGGCCAATTATTTGTACAATATTTCCCACAAATTATGCCTACTGAATACTCAATAATTTATTATATCATCTCAATAAAAACATGAAGAAAATATGGACCTTATCGGAGTGTTGTAGTATAGGAGTGGCACTAGAGTGGGAATGGATCCATTTTACCCGAAATATGGGTAAATTTGCATTAACATTTGTTTTATGTCATACATATCCGGTAAATATATTATGTGTATATATATATCATGTATGCGTGGTAGTGCTATTCCATAGGTCCATGTATAGAGAAGTACCAGTTTTGACCATCTTAGTACCGTTTTTGGCCACTTTGAATCAATTTACAAATAATTATAATGTTAAATAATATTTTTATTAAATGTTCAATCTTTCGCACTTCAATAAATAAAATTTGTAATGATGTGGTATACATGTAGAATTATTTGTATAAAAATGGTAACATTAAATGGCCACAACCACTACTTCTACCCTACAACATGCAGCAGGTAATGAAGATCAGACAAAGGTTCCATTAGTAATTTAAGCGAAAATTTTAACATATTTGGCCCTCGTTATTTTAACAGTTAAGCGTTTTAACAGACAATTAAAAGCATGCTAAATGTTATTAATTCCAATTTTTTTTTTCAAAATTTATGATAATTTTTTATATTTTGTAACTCATAAAACAAATTTTTGTTAATGGGCTAATTAATTAGTGATTACTTACAATGATCACTAATGTCAAAATATGAAACATTTCAGTACACGCGTATTATTCAAGAACATTTCACAAAAATAGCAAAGAATAAGAACAATAAAAAAGATCACACACCACAAATATGGAAAACACATCCACAAAAAAACTACGAACAAATTTTTTGTAACGTTAATGACATCGCAGCTATGACGCAATTTCAAAATTGTGATGATACGGCAATATGGAGCTTAAATTATGATGTAACATATTCATATATTTTTATCTGCTATAGAAAATGTTCTGCGTACAAAATTATGGTGTTTATAAAATTAAAAAAAATCGCGACCAATTTCATCCCAGACTTTCAAGATTTTGAAGATGTATGTAGCACGTAAGTTAGCATGTAGAAGATTTATGTAGTACCCACAAGCCATTGTCACAAATTCTTCAAATATTAGCCTAATTACAAATATTTTTTAGCGGATTAAAGTCAAAGAAATTATTATTCTCAATTTAGTGTCCTATCTTTATGATTTTACTTTTAGATTCCGACTGTATGTGTCAAGATGATAAATCTAGAGCCTAAAAATAAGACTGAAACATTGCAAAAAAAAAAACTATCCAATGAACAGAACGGGCGTTGTATTACTTTGACGTAACAGATGAAATTGAATAGTGAAATTTTATAACTGTTAGTTATATATTAACAAGTACAAACCATTATATTTATTGAGGTTTTATTTAATGATGATTTAGTAAAGGAGTATATCAATTATTAGTAGGTATGTAAACAAAAATTTGTTAACAAAATTGGAATGTTGATAAAATGTCAGAGAGTCAAGTCTCCGAAACGCATGTCTATGAAATATGGTTGTCGATAATCTTGCCTTAACGGTACCATTTAGCATTTTTGGCGTGTATATAAGTATTTGTGCGTAATTCAACAATTCTCTCTTTCATACTTCTATATTTTTTTCATAGATTTTTCAGTGGTTTATTTGGTTATTAATGGTTTATTTAGGATATAAATCGTAGTCATGGATAACAAGGCTACGATTAGAGATGTTAATGATAACATATTTGATGTCTAGAGGCTGAGTTGATATTCACAGAGAAACGCCAGGTTTCTCTGTGAATATCAACACAGCCTCTTGCTACTACTTGCTTTCCTATACTATAAAAAATTTGGCACACGTGTAACTTTGGTTTCAGAATTCTTGACATGTTAACGTAAAGTTCTAATGATGAAGGATCTACATTTTAAATTTACTATTATTCTATAAAACACGTCATCTGTCGTCGATGCTTTAAGCAATTATTAAATAATAAAATTTGTTTAATGAATGGTGGTGCTCGATTCTTGGGATATGATGTTTTGTTTGAAAGATTTTACAACAGAATCATGATAAGTAATCACTGGTGATCGCTACATTTTGAACTTTTATCTGTGCTGACCTGTTTGGCGATAGTGTTTTGTAGCTCAGTGAGTTTCTTGTTCTCCGATTCGCCGTTAACACTACTTTGCTCCTGTGCCGACCATTAAAATAAAGTTACATTTAGCGATTCCACACCGAGAGTCACATGCAGAAAAATACTAATATTTAATGTTAAAGAGATAAATATTTTGTCTAATATAGAAGTCATAAAAGTAACTCACAGTGCGGAAATATTCTTAGCGTAACATGCCAACTAAATATTAAACTTGTTTTACCCAATCCATTTGTCAATTATTTTCACCTAATTCTAAATATTTTAATAATTACAACTCGTTGGACTTGTAAGTAGCAAGCCTTAATATGAAGTAGCAAGCCTTAATATAGAATACTGTCAGAGCGTGGATAACTAGATTCAAGATGAGTTGATACATTTCAGAAATTAGATGCTGCTACTGAAGCCACCTGGCAAAGACTTTCTTCATCTTAAGAAAATGCAGTGCAGCAGATTTTTTTAATTTGTACAAAAATTAGATTTCCAGTTTACTTTTGTTACATATAAAATTCAAATATGTCCACTTTGTAAAAAATATTTCAAAGATATTTAATAAATACGATAGATTCTGTAATCTATTGAATTGAGTAAAACCGTGCTATTTGTTCTATCACTTTACAGCTAAACATTAATCATACAAAAGCATCTAAGATTATTGCAAAAGATATAGATTCTTGAATTATTTTAATTGTAATAATTTTGCGAGTGTTAGTGTCTCGTGTAGATGTATCTAGTCTTTGCAGAATCTCACTGAGATCTATTATTACTAATATTTTCAAGTATTTATTCTGATTCTTTAACCGTCTATCTAGTCTTTACAGAATCTCACTGAGATCCATTACTACTAATATTTTCAAGTATTTATTCTGATTCTTGAACAGCTCGAAAAAAAAGTAGGTAAAAAGATTTTATAGGGTTTTTCCTTACAAAAATCAAATTTAGTCAATAACAGACATAAACAATATCATAGGTCAAAAAAATATTCTTGTGAAACACCAAGCGGCTTATTAGTAGAAAATAAAATAATTATCTACAAACGACCCGCTGCGTATTATATACACTAAATGTATATAGACATATGTAATAAAATTACTTATTAGCCGAGACTAATCTGTTGATTCAATCGCTACAAAACTTCACAAGATCAACCGCCAGTTATCTAAAGATTTTGTAAAAATAGCTTCAGCTATATGGGAAACCATAGGAAACATACATACACACATTGACTGTTGTATATTATAAGATATTATCTCATAAAAAGTAAACCCTAAACCACATGGATACTAACATCATTAATCTAAACGGTGTATAGTTTTACCTAATATAGCTGGTAAAACTAGCTCGTTTGTTGTGTCTTATAGTTTACGCACCTTGGGTTGTTGTTCACCATTTTGTTCTGGCGAACCGGTTGAAACCGTTCCGTTTTCTTTGGGTTTGTCGCCATCTTGGGAACTGGATTTGTATTGCTGTAACTGAAAAACAAATATATTTTTATAACCATTTAGTGGAATTTATAACAATTGTTAGAAGTTCTACAACCATAAGTTCTCACAAGTTAAATGTAAAGTAGAATCTTATATAGAAGTGGTTACTGCTGTAAAAACACCACATTTAAATATAGGTATATTAGCTAATTGGACATATAATACATTTAGTACCAGTGAATCGTATCACAATATATTAAACCCAGAATCAGTAGACTTAAAAAAACAATCTCTAAACAAGGCAGTGACAAACACTGAAGCTACTGCGGCAGGAAAAGTTAAGGCGTCGAGTTTGACCTTGCAAAGCTAAGTGGAAAATGACATACATACACATACCTGTGCCAAAAGGCTCAAGTTTCAAATGATTTATGTCACATAAAACTAAAACTCAAAAAGGCACAGATCCACGTTATAAAATTTATACTAATATATTAATGGGAGAGGTCGTAAGTTTGTCTGTTACGCTTTCACGGCTTAACCGAATTTTATGAAACTTGTCCTTTTTAAATCATCCTCTAAAGTGCTGAAAGGTCTAGA
>DWBA01000201.1:0-15418 GCA_018236825.1 Apodemia zela | reverse complement strand
ACGTGCTCTTTCCATGGGAAAATTCTTCACTGCATGGATTGATTATTTTAGGGACTGCAAATTTTCATGGAATTTAGAGCAAGCCATACTCTCTAAAACTGACCATAAATCATAATCCAACGGATTAAGATCGGGACTAGATGACGGCCAGTCTTCAGCTCTGGTAGAATCCGGATCGTTGGTTTCTAACCAAGATTGGGTACATCGAGCTTTATGACCCAGCGCCGATCCTTGCTGAAAGGACCATTCTTGGGTATTGAACATGATGCTGCTTAACTGCCTTCTCAAGAATGGTATCTTAATATAGTTGGTTTGATACCTTTTTCACAAAAATTAGCCATATTTCAGGCACTCCTTCATTATAGCTAACACCCCATCAAACCATCTCTGAAGTCGGATAACGCTTACGTTGTACTCTGTTAACTAATTAGGAAGCTCACTTAGAGCTTAAAGCTTTTAAATAAACAAAGTTTTTATGTGTAGTACTTAAGTAGTTTTTTTTATTTTATCACCCTATCCTGTTTTAAATTATCAGTTACGAAATGATCAGCACGTCCCTTAATAGACTATAAGCTTAAGTCATCTTTTAAAATACGCGACATGGTTCTAGGTGATATCTTCATTTCCCGATAAAAACTTTAGCTTTCGTACAGGATTTCTTCGAATTCTTTAATTTACTGCTTTTTCGTACAAACACTACGTGAACAGTCAGAATTTTTTCTGTCATAAACAGAAAAAATCTGGCCGTCCACGAATTGCCTATTTATTTTTCCTATCAATAGCCCGGTACACAAACATTTGACTAATACCAAGCATTTGGAGAGTTTTGAAATTGTATTTTGCTCCATACCTACTTTGTGTAATGCATTTGCTGCAATTCGTTTCTCTTTATCACGCCACTCCATTTTAATATCAAAATATATTTTACAGTGTATTGGTTCGAAAACGAGGAAACACAATGAAAAATAATGTAAAAATGACAGATTCCAAATTCAAATGTAATATTTTGTTTATTTTTAATTGTAACTTATGGCCAGACTATGTATAAACCTATGTATTTTTATTTATTTGTCATTTCAAGAAAGGAATAAGTAGTTTGTGACTCAATTGCATTGTATTGAATTTTAATTGCATTAATATCACAATATTGACATTAAGTTTACTTTGATGTTATGTGTAGTAAAGAGTTAAAAAATAAAAATAATTAAGAATATAAGAATATGTGAATATTACACACACAAATTACACTCATAACATAAATATAGCTGGTATTTGTATGGCATTTGAACTATGTGCCTATAAATATTTATTAATTGTTTAGCTCGCTCAAATCACGATCTATATTAATTTATAGATCGGAATCTGTAACATTTACACTGTTGCGCATATTTTATATAAAACTACGACTCATCCACGTTCAGTAAACAAACGTTAAAATAGACTAGTAAATATAATATAATCTAGTGAATAACAATAAGTACTATTTTATTTATTATACACTTCACATCAAATTAATAACTGTTTAGCAAAAAAATCAAACAAATAAAGAAAATACAGCAAATACAGCAGATATAAAAAGTAAATACCAATATATATACTATATAAACTATAAGGCTTGCCACCTATCACATCGTGGGACTAAGTATCAACGCCTAGTCGTGGGTGCACTGGTTGTACCTCTCCCTACCTCTTCGGGGATACGGGCGTGAAGATACTGTACTCTAAATACCTACCATAAAATCTATTTTTTTTACATTTTTTTTATATCTCAAGATAGCAAACAAGCAGATGGGTCTCCTGGTGGAAGGAATCATAAATAAAGAATTATTATGTGCGTTTATTATTATTATTATTTTTACATAGATTTTTTCTCCCAAGCAAAGGGGTAATTTCAAATACGCGGGTTAAAACCAAGCGTAAGTGATAGTCCAGTTTATGCAATTAATGATGTTGTTAGGAATTTCCGTGTTATTCTGCAAGTGTTGAGAAT
Organism: Apodemia zela; assembly: GCA_018236825.1. Lineage (NCBI taxonomy): Eukaryota > Metazoa > Arthropoda > Insecta > Lepidoptera > Riodinidae > Apodemia > Apodemia zela. The sequence goes on along the minus strand of DWBA01000201.1, from coordinate 13,428 downwards.
GGTAGCCTTTTGTAAAGTGTGTATAATGTATGATGGTATATTTAGTGTTTCTAAACTCTTGGATAGGCTTTTAGGTACAATGCCAGTAGACGAGAGGATGATGGGCACTATGTGTATTTTTTCAGCTCTCCACTGTGTTTTAATTTCTATTGCTAGATCTTGATATTTTGATAGTTTTTCAGATATGGTAGTTAAAATATTGTGAGTGTTTGGGATAGCAATGTCAATCAAATATACGGCTTTGTTTGCTTTGTCGTGTAAAGTTATATCAGGTCTATTGTAGTGTACAGTTTTGTCAGTTATGATAGTTCTATCCCAATAAATTTTGTAGCTATTATCTTCTAATATTATTTCTGGTTTGTACTTGTAATAAGGTACATTTTTTTTAATAAATTTATATTGAAAAGCAAGGTGTTGGTGAATGATGGATGCCACTTGATCATGTCTGTGTTTGTAGTCCGTATTCGCAAGAGTTTTACAGGCACCTGTGATATGTTGTATTGTTTCTGATGAGGAATGGCAACGCCTACATATGTCTGATGTTACTTTGGGATCTTTAATAATAAATTTGCAATAGTTTCGGGTGTTTATAACTTGGTCCTGGATAGCAATCATAAAACCTTCTGTCTCTGGAAATAGTTCACCTCGCCTAAGCCATTCGTTAGATTTATCTATATCTACGTGAGGTTGGCAAAGGTCGGCGCGGTGTCTGCCGTGCAGAGATTTTTCAGCCCATGTTGCTATTTTTTGTGATTTATCAGTCAGTTTTTCATTAGTCTGTAACTCTCTATCGGCTAAATTTAATGGGGTCAGTTTTTCGTCAGCCTGTGTAACATGTTTATGTAATTCGGAGTGCCAGGATTTATTGTAAAAGTAGCTTCTAAGAGTCGATATTTGCCTATTGTGTAGATTTTTTATATCGATTAATCCCCTACCAGCTTCCTTCCGTGGTAAAGTCAGCCTCTGAAGACATGACTTAGGGTGATGTTTACGGTGTTTAGTGGCGTAGGCGCTTACGACTCTTTGCAAGTTTTTGATATCTGATTGTGACCATTTAATAATTCCGAAAGAGTAAGTTAAAATAGAAATTGAGAATGTGTTAATAGCTTTGACGGTATTTCGTGCATTAAGATAGGATTTTAATATGATGTTGAGGCGGTGTTTAAATTTTGTTGTTAAATCTATTTTTGTTTCCTTATGGTTTATTTGTCTTCCTTGGTTAAACCCTAGATATTTGTACATGCTATTGGCATCCATCGCTTCAATACTTTCCCCATTTTCAAGTGTATAGTTATTGTTCGTAATTTTGCCTTTTTCAACCGAGAGTGTTTTACATTTATTGATACCAAACTGCATGCATATATCATTCGAGAATTCCTGTGTAATATCTGCTAAATACGATAACTGATTTTCGTTGGAAGCGTACAGTTTGATATCATCCATGTACATAAGATGCGTTAGAGTATATGAAGAATCTGTAAAATTGTAACCTAAGATAGTCTTATTTAATAATACGGATAGAGGGTTCAACGCAAGGCAAAACCATAAGGGACTTAGTGCATCACCTTGGAAAATTCCTCGTTTAATGCTTATTGGTTCGGTTACTATATTTCTTGATCCTAAAGTTAATTTTAATGTTGTTTTCCAATGCTGCATAGATGTTTCTAGAAAGTTTATTATTATTGGGTGAATTTTATAAATGTGAAGGACTTGTAAAAGCCAGCTATGAGGTACCGAGTCAAATGCTTTCTGGTAATCTATGAACATGGTATGTATATTTCTTTTTTGTTTGAATGCTTGATTCATGACTACTCCATCTATGGTCAATTGTTCCTTGCACCCTTGACTATTCTTGCGACATCCTTTTTGCTGTTCCGCTAGAACGTCTTGTTTATCCAAATGCTTATAAATTAACTCACTGACACAGGCCGACAATAACTTGTAGATCGTTTGTAGACATGTTATTGGTCTATACTTTGCTGGGTTTTGCGTATCTGTATCCTTGGGTAACATATACGTTAAGCCGTGCATTATATAGGGTGGGATTGTGCTAGGAGTTTTTATAAAATCATTAAGGTGTTCGTGTAAATATGGATGGGCTCGTGTAAATTTTTTGTACCAGAAATTGTGAATGTTATCCGTTCCTGGTGCTTTCCAATTATGTAAACGCATTAGCACTTGACTAAAAGTGTCTATTGGTAAATATTCATACTCCATTTCAGGATTATTCGGTGTAATTTCGTTCATCCATTGAGCCTCCTGATTATGTGTTACCTGGTTTTCCCATATATTCGCCCAAAACTCTCTCAATCTTTCGGGTGACGGTGTTTCATAAGAATCTGAGTTTGTGGGTGCATTGTTAGATATCAGGTGCCTGTAGAACTTCTGTTCATTATTTGAAAACTGTTGGTTTTGTCTTTTACGTGCAGTGCATTTTATATATCTCCTCAACCTACAAGCTTTTGCACAAAGTTTTTGTTTTAGACTGTCTAAAAAATCTTCTAGTTTGGTGTTAATATTTTCGTGAGGTGCGTGTGTTTGATATTTTGTTTTTATTCCTTTAACTGTAGCTATAACTTTAGTGTTTCTGTTGCCTTGTATATATTGTGTAAGATGGCCTATGTCATGTCTTAATTTATCTATTTCTGTTTCCAAACGCCTCTGCCAAGCTGGTTTAAATGTTTCTTTATTTTTTCTTGCGTAATTTGAATCTACTCTAGCCCCATTACAAACTGCTGCTGTGTATGCAGCGGTATAAATTATCGTTTGAAATGATAAAAAATTTTGGTCAAATGTCAGACGATTGGGAAGTATATTGGTGTCTAAGAAATGTACTATTGCAGCTAGTTTTCGAGATGATTTTTGTCGTGGTATATAAGGTCTTGATGTTGGGTCCGTGCCCTTGAACATCTCAAAGGCGTCATTAAATTGTGTTTTAAGTTTGTCATGTAAGCAATTGAAGTTATTATTTTCTGTTATTACGACATCTTGATTCCTTGGTTCTATATAACTAATTTCTGATTCTTGTTCTGAAATTTGTGTGGTTCCTCCTGTAATTTGCGATTCCTGCATAGTTATTTGTGAAACATTGCTGTGTGGCTGAAGATGAATCTGTTGTGCTTGTTTTAGTAATTATTATTATAGCAAAATTTCAGCACTCGTGACTTGACTCTTTAGCCACCGCTATTGCCCACACGGTGACCATATTTTTAGAATATTATTACACTAATTTCGTTGAAGTTTACTATGTTATTAAGCATTATTCTCTTTTTATTCAATTTTTATTGGTTACATGTGATCATTAACCGTCTTGTCCTTCAATGTGTACAGTGTTTTACCAGTCAATCAGTATAAGGTCTAGATCTTTTGTCTAAGTCAGAAGAGCCACAGTTTCTTTAAGACAATAATAACCCCGTGTTGGTTCGGGCTCCTTTGAAGAATAGGCCAACTGCCGTTCTGCCAGGCATGTCGTCAAAGGCGACTAATTGTCTATGCGAGTCACTACCATCGTGGCTACTAGGTGAAAGAGTTTAGCATTGTCTCGCCCGGATCTGGTACCACCGCCTCACTTATTTCTTTCGCAATAGCGTCAGTGCTTGTGACTGTCGTGTTTCGGTTTGGAGGGTGAGGTAGCCGGTAAACTTATGCATGTGTCATCAAGCCCTCGCCACAAGATAGCAACGCACCATTAACATCTTTGATGTCTATAGGCGATGGTTGACTCTTTCTATCAGGAGACTCATCAGCTTGTTTACTATCCTATAAAACACACACACAACATTCCACATTCACATTCATAACATTAGTTAGATGTTATGTAAACTCGATTCCATTTTCTGATATGTATCATCGCCTCAAGTCAATCTTAAACATTTGTAATCCCATTAAACTGATAGACGAAAACCCTATATGGATTTTAGACAATGGACATACAATACAATTGCAAATATACCCTCATTAAATTCTACTGATGGTTAAGCAAATTGATGACGTACTTCTAAGTTTAACATACAAAGGATACGGTCCTCTGGTGAGGCTCGAGTCAAGTGGAGACTACAAGGGGTTCACATTTCCGGTCCATCAAAAACTCTAGCTAGATATATTAAGATCTCAAAAGAAAAATCTATTTGTGTATTCAGGGAATCAAGATGAACATATTGGCAACATCGTAATTATTGTTTTTATTTTATTTTATAGGGTAACAAACAAGCAGATGTAATGAAAGAAAGTATCTTCACGCCTGTATCCCTGAAGAAGTAGGCAGAGGTACAACGAGTGCACCCACGATTAGCCGAAGATACTTGGTCCATAATGTGATAGGCGGCTAGCCTATCGCCAACCGGGCACTTTTCCAATCCCGGGCAACTATGATTTTATAAGAAAACTGAAAAAACAATTGCCCGACCCGGGAATCGAACCCGGTACTTCGTGTGGTCAACTCCGACACCGGACCACTAGAGCACAGAGGCGACAAGCAGATGGCTAATGGCTATTGTACTAGAATGAGGGTTATACTTTTTTGGTATGGTCGTAGTCGCATTTTTTGTTTTTATTTAATACTAGCTAACACTCGCTTTACGAGGCGTAAGTTTGTTGACGATAATCATCAATTGCCCATAATTTGTGCAACCATGTATTCTTAATGTACACCAATTTTCTTCAAGATTGGTCCAGCTTATATACATATATACAGACATTAGGACAGACGTGGGAAGCGACTTTGCTTTATGTGTAGTGATATAGATAAATAGAAAATCTCGGCACACACATCCACATTATTCCTTATTATCTACTTCTTGATATATAAAAATAAATGTTTGTCTGTATGTCCTTTATAAAATCGTAAACTATGCATTTGATATATTCCATACTTTCCATCGTCGGCATTTGGTGAAATTCCATTGTAATGAGGCACAATTCTTAAACACACTTGTACTTTAATTTCACTGCACAATACATTTATCTTAGTATATTAATCAACCGGTTTCACTTTTTAAAGCATCTTCAGGGTGTAATATACTTGACTACGTGTAAGTAAATAAAAGCAGTAAAAGAGTACAAGTATTGTAAAAAATATATAAATACACGATTCAAAATGTATTTACTTCCAAATCAAAAACTTCCAAAATCTTCCAAATCAAATACCTTTTTTAAGACGTATTATTATTACTAGCCCCCGATTCTATAGAAAAAGGAAATCATCATACAAAAACGTGTTTAAATCGTCAAAAAGTTCATTCATACATTATGCATGGATAAAGGGGGAGATCTTTGAGAAATTATATACTCCATGTTAGTCCGGGCTTCTTTTAAACAATTTGCCATTTTGCCAAAAATAACTAATGTGCCTTTTTGCTAGGCAGTACATAAAAGGCGAATGATTGGCCAAATGTCACTCATGTGACAGTCATAATATTCATGACTACTAAGTAGCAGAGTTCTGCAACGTCTTGCACGGGTTTAGTGCCAGCGCTTTACCTATTCCTGCCGTAATAGCGTCAGTGCTTGTCCCCGTCATCTTCCAGTTTTTTGGGTACGGTAGCCCGTATTATTATTATATCTCCGCCATACAGATGGCAACGCGCTATTGACACCTTTGGTGTCTATAGACGCTGGTTGTCTCTTTCTAACAGGAGAGCCATCTACTTAGTATTTATTTTATGTTTTTTTTTTCAAATTACCTTTTATATACGAAGCTATTCCTTTATATTTTTATTATGTGTATAAAAAGTTACTGCTCCTCACCAAGACATTTCTTAATACTTTTGTCTCTCCGAAGTTTTTCCTTTGTTCGTATTTTCTTTTCCACAATTTTCACAAAAGCACATATTATTTTACTTTTGTACTTCTATGAATTGCGAATATATTATCTTTGTCGGAATTTCACTGCAATCATCGTTGAAATATATGTTATTTCAATTCCATTTCTCTCTTCTAACGTTATTGGTAACGGCAGCCATGCGTATTAAAATAGAAATGTTTAGAACAAAGTAATTGAAAATACATAGATTGGAATAGAGGCGGTTCCGATCCGTATCTGAGGACTATCTCAGCCCACTTGACGGCAAATGGCCCGGAAGTAACATGGATATAGCGACACGACCCCGCCAGAATTTTGTTACCCACTTTCCAATGCGAAAATGCATACTAAATTTTATCCTTGTCCCAATACTTTTTAAGCGATAGCTTTACGAGCACTTTAGCGATTTAAAGTTATGGAAGTGTAATCAATATATGTCTTAAATACCTACTTTTAATCTACTTTACACTTTTAATCGTTGGCACTTGGTGAAATTCTATTATTATTAGTAAAAACCAGTAAATTATGCACTTGTGTTTTATTTCACAACGCGTATACACTAATAAAACTATTGTAAAACAGTACAAGTGTTTTTACCTCATTAAAATACACATTCACCTCCAAGTATTACATGTAGCCAACCTGTGCTTACGCGTTACTATTAAAGTCAACAGCATTTTAGTACTAAATCGACTGTGTATTCATTCCAAATCTAGTTCTACGAAAAAAGAATTTACGGATCGTTAACCATGAGATAAGTATGTTTTGTATGGGTTTCGTTTTTTACACACTTGAGCGGTACGAAGGTACTATTACACCTCATTTACTGGCCAATGGTATCGAAAATACTGGATTTTGGCTCTTATCTTTACATTTTTTTGAACTCAGTATGTATATTTTAAAATAACCCTGAAAGTATGGAGAATAAAATGTTGCCTGATTTTACTTTATTAATAAACTAGCTGCCCGCCCCGGCTTTGCACGGATGTTGTACGTATTGAAATGTAGTGAAAAAATTACACTGTAGTTGTCAGTTAGTTTTGTCAAAATATGTATGTATGTATGTATACCTATTCAAGACTTTTACTTTTCATATTATGAGATTTAAAAAAAAATGCCGTATGTTTTTTAATCATTTTCTTTTACACTAACCTCCTGACAACAACGAATACAACAAAAAAAAATCATCCAATTTGATGCATTTATTCTAAAGTTATTCATTTTTGTTTATATACCTATACAAATACTAGCGGACCCGGCAGACATTGTTTTACCCCAGCCCGATCGTAGCGCTACCTATCAGGTTCAATTGTGAATCTAAACCATTGTCGAATCCACTTGAAGACACACAGCAAATTTAATTAAAATCGGTCCAGCCGTTTAAGAGGAGTTCAGTGACATACACACGCACAGAAGATTATAGTTCTTTAAACATTGTTTTCTTTAATTTATTACATATTTTAGTAAAGAAATTAAAGTTATTTAATTGCAATTGAGGTTATTAAATTAATGTTTTCATTCAAATACAAGCGTAAAACATGGGAAGATCTCACCGGTTACATTAATTGGCGCTAAACTAGCTACCCGACTTGCAACTCGCCTTTGCACGTCTATACTAGTAATAAAAATAGGCCCAAATCTATCATTCACAGTACTGATATTTAAACTTAGAATTTGACTTTTCTTTCATTTTAGTTTTCGACAATATCTAAAATTACTCCAGTATATTAACCCGGAAAATAGTATATAAAATTGTATTCTTGTGGGACTTACAATATTTAAGTGTGTAATGATTTTTTTCTGATCTGAGTTTTAAGTCTTTGATTATTTATAGAAGTGGTAGAGCTAATACTTGATAACGTTATCCCTTTCTTTCCCTGAGCCATCAATTTGCCATTCTGTCAGGCAGTTCGTTAAAGTTGAACGATTGGCTAAACTTGTCACTACCATCGTGACTACTAGGTGGTAGAGTTCCGCAACGTCTCGCCCAGGTACTATACTACCGCCTTACCTATTCCTGCAGAAATAGCATCAGTGCTAATTATTATTGTGTTTCTGTTTGAAGGGTAAGGTAAACTTATGCGAGTGGCATTACCATTCCGCCATACGGATAGCAACGCACCATTAACACCTTTGGTGTCTATAAGCGATGGTTGTCTCTTCCCATCAGAAGAGCCTTCTGCTTGTTTGCTATCTTATAATGTAAAAAAAAGTTATTTCTGAGTCAGAATAATGATAAGAAATTTCTAATATTGTGTAGGCAACAGTTAACTTTTTGACCAAGAGAGTGGTGTTTTTGGCAATCTGAGCATATTTTTAAACACATGTTACCTTTTACTGCAAAGAGAGGCATACAATATATATCAAAGATTTTACTGGTATTTAAATCTGTTATTTTTCTTTTAATCTAAGCTATCATAGTATCAATAAGTCTTCAGTATTACACGAATTTAGAAATTCAGAAAATCTTTTTTTACATTTCAGGTTGTATGGCTAGCGCCGATAGTCCTTTCCTGACTCAGACAGTTTATGGATTCCTTGACTTCACCACAACGATAGGAAATACCGTCATGGTTTTCTCGCCACAATCTGCACCTCCACCAGGTGGTATAATTTCTAATTTACTTAAATGTGATTTTGTAAATTTTTGTAAATTTGTTAATGTGATTTTGTAAATTTTTACCAATACGTTTTTATTATCATTATAACACCATCCCGCAGTTGAAACCGATAAGCCCTCTTAAACTTGTGTCCCCACACAAGTTTCGAGACATGAGGTTAAATAAGTGCGGGTGTCTACGATGGGCTATATGTCCAACACATCAGTAGTTATTGCATAGTTAACGAACAAATTTTAAGCCATTGCATTGTGCTAATTATTGTTTAAAAGCTTATCGTTTTGAAGTAATAAATTGTTATCTTAAATTAACCAAGTCTCCTTATTCAAGCCAGCCAAATATTTATGCAACAAATAAAATCAAAAGTGATGGTTTCCCCGTGTTGGTTCGGGCTCCTTTGAAGAATAGACCAACTGCCAATCTGCCAGGCATGTCGTAAAAGGCGACTAATTGGCTATGGTAGTCACTACCATCGTGGCTACTAGGTGGTAGAGTGCAGCATTGTCTCGCCCACGTCTGGTACCACCACCTTACCTATGGCTGCTGCAATAGCGTCAGTGCTTATCACTGCCGTGTTCCAGTTTGGAGGGTGAGGTAGCCGGTAAACTTATGCATGTTGCTTTAAGACCTCGCCACAAGATAGCAACGCACCATTAACATCTTTGGTGTCTATAGGCGATGGTTGACTCTTTCCATCAGGAGGCCCATCTGCTTGTTTGCTATCTAATGATATAAAAAAAAGTTATAATAAGGAATCTACAAATCATTATACTATATCTTATCTACTTATAATAATTACTAAATGTAAAAATCCCTATCCAACAAAAATACTATTTTTACTTCCCATGTATGCCATTTGATAATTATTTTGCTAGTAATAAATTGTATTCATAATTTAAAAATTTTGATGTTTAGAACCAAAAACCGAAAAACCAGTTCAAGAAAATATTATAGAAACAAAACCTCCGCCTATCAGTAATGTGAAACCAGAAGCAATTAAACCAAGCAAAACGATAGAAAAAGAAAAAACAAATAAGCCCATTGCACCAGTTATTGCATCAAGTTCAATTTCAGTAACTTTATCTCCTAAGAAAAAAGATGACCACGCTGTTAACGTACCTAAATCAACGATAAAAGAACAAAAGCAAATTATATCTAAAGTAGAAGTTGTTGCTGGTCCGTCTAAGATTTTAGAAAATCCTGATAATCAATCGCCGCAAAAATCAACCAAACAAGCCTCTCAGTCCGATAAAAAGCCAAAAAATCCCATCAAAAGTGTCACAAACGTCGTAAGTAGTAAAGTTGAAATTAAACAAAATACTCCACCACCCTCTAAAGTGAATAATTTACCCGCTAAATCTGAAGTTGAAGAAGAACCAGCTATTTTAGTCTCTAACAACATTGGCGAACCAGAATATGATTTCCTGTCTCGACAGCCATCAGAGTTTGTTGAAGAAACTTATAAAGTAATTAACATCCGTCCATCAAAGGCACATAGTCAAAAACCAAAACATAATCAGAAAAACCGACTCCAACCCACACCTCCTCCTGAAGATGAAGACCATCCAGTAGGACTTGTTACTACTCTTGGCGGAACAATTGTAAAAGATGGTTTAACAACTGTGCATGAAACCAGTGTCATTGGCACGTATATATCTGGAAAGTATGCTCAAGTGCTTAATAGCAATTCAAAAATATTACACGCTGGTCAAAAACCCAAAATTTTACCCAGTCAACCTCATAGAATTACGAAAACAGCCGCTCCAGCAATATCGAAAAATCATAGGCATAACTTAGAGCCTACACCGTCTATTAGCGAAGATGATAACCACAGTAAACCACGTAGACAAACAAATAACGGAATCTCGTTTAAAAATCGGCACAAGTCTCAAAATAACGACAATGAAAATATCGAGCCATCAAATCAATCAGGCAAAAAATTTAAAAACAGAAATTCATCTCAAAGCCAACGCACTCAAAGGTATTTTATACATAACATTTTTTAATTAGAAATCATGCATCCATTTATATACTCATTAAGCATTAGATAAATAATTTCATGATATTTTTGATAACTTTCCATTATCAAATTATATTGCATGACAATGCAATATACTTAAAAATATATTAAAAATTAAATGATGTCCTCGAATCCAATCATCAATCTATACAAATTTTTTTTTTATTATTTTTTTTATTTAAATTCTCATCTATGGTCCTACATAGGAGTAACTACGTTGGTATGTATTTTTTCAATTAAAATTCAATTAAAAAATCCTATTTACATTTACCTACTCACCCACATTTAATAATCATATGCCTAAAAAATAATAAACTTATTTTTGGGGGGGGTCTGGTTAAATTCAATGTTTCATGTTATTAATAACTTTCATAAATTTGAGTAAGGAATCGTGATTGTCATACTTATTATATATATTATATATACATAAATATATATCATTTTTTCTTCCTTTTGGGGATGTTTCAAAAGCTAAATAAAAGTCTTTTACAGCTTAAAAATCTATGAATAATAATAATTTGCCAATTTGTTACCAGGTAATTTTTAATTTTTTTCTCTTGCTCATAAATTAATAAATTCTCGTCCAATGGAGATATCGCAACTGATCCAAATTTTAAATCAAAAGTATTCAGCTTATTTTTTCTAAGCTATAAACATAGCATATTTCATTATAGTTAGTATAGAGGTTAGCCCGTGATGCATGGATAAATAAACAGACAAGACAAACAATATAAAAGATTCTTTTGCTCGTTTTGAGACTATACTTTTGGAAAATGTTTGTATATAATTTGTTCCATATTAAAGTTAAATAATAATTATTAAATTATTAAAAAAATATTATTATTATTACTTAATCTAATTTGCAAAACATTACTTTCAGTAAACGTTTCGGCCGAACAAGAAATGACCCTCAAGTACCAACCGTGTCTGTTTTCAGTGAACCATCATCAGCTTCATTTTCGAATAGACGTAAGAACAATAGAAATTCCGGTCAAAAAATAACTGTCACACCGGCAAGCAATACAGATAATCAATCGAGACGTGGATTCAAACCTCGTATTCAGCCATCAGCTGTCGAACAAGTTACTCCAGCGGCATCCACAAGTATTTACAAATTTAAATTAAACAGAGCACCCGGTTCAGGAAGGTGGCAATATAAGACCAGTCCCAAACCAAAAGTTACAATTCGCAAATCTAATGGTGAGGAAGAGACACAAACTACGCCAAATTATAATCCCTTACTTGATGATCCTCAACTTAACGATCTATCACCACAAGCAAGATCTGATAATGATTTAGAATTACAAGGATCGCAAAGTGGACCTGGTACGCTGCTCGAGAATGATGATGATAATTCTATTGAAAAACCACCGCCTGTAGAAACATTGAAAGTTGAAATTAGCACTCCTGCCGATTTCCGGGACGTTTACTACGAAATTGCAACTCTTAAATCACCGTACACATTCCAGGTAATTTTAATTATTGAAATATAGATCCTAACTCCAAAATACTTGACATGTACTCAATAGCCACTTTATAAGCTCATAATATTTATGCCTGTGTCATATCTTTTCATCAGAAAAGCTAATTGCTTGTTCGCTATCTTTTGTCATAACAAGTCACATATTTAAATGTAAATGTTTGTTCTATTAGTTTTATAGTATTCTGAAAAAAACTAACATAATGTGTAGTGTAATAGTTTTTAAACCATTATAAAAGCACACAATTTCTTTTCCATGTTCAAATATTCTAATCCGTGTTATACATTCCAAATACTGACTAACATTTTAGCGTATCATCACGCCAGTTCCCTTGAGAGTCCCTAGAGAAGGCAGAGTAATACTGAACGTCTATATTCAATCCGATTCACCAAGATTCACCCGATGGTGGTGATACCCATGCATTCTTGCCAGACCCGACAGCTTTATGATGATGATCATGATCTGATGCACAGACGTGTTTTAACACGCAAGACTCTAAACTACTACTGATATTTTGGATTTTCAAAAAAAAACAAAATTTTTTCTCTCATTTCATAATTTAAGCCGATCAGATTAAATTCTAATCCACGAGACGGTAAATGCTTAAACGATTTTATAAGAGATTGTACATTGTTTTGTTTTCACCACATTAATAAAAATAAGTGATAACTACCACCTGTCATCTGCAGCGCCAATGATGGTGCAATAGTTTAAAAAAAAAACACCCAGGTATTTGGTAGTAAATGCCTGGGTATTTTATTATTTTTTATATATTTAAATAGTAAAGATATAAATATATATCGTCAGATAGCAAACTGACCCTCCTGATGGAAAGAGAAACCATCGCCTATAGACACCAAAGATGTTAATGGTGCGTTGCTATCCGTGTGGTGGGATGGTAATACCACATGCATGAGTCTACTGGCTACCTTACCCTCCAAACTGGAACACGACAATGACAAGCATTGACGCTATTGCGGCAGGAATAGGTAAGGTCGTACCAAATGCTCGGGCGATCCTTTTTAGTTTACCCAATTTTTTATCATTACTTATTTATTCATTTTTCAATTAATAGAAAGAGATGTCGATCAACCTCCTGAACCCGTCACTCATTTCCTAAGCGGAATGCATTTCAAATACTGGAGGGGTTGCTCTGGGATAATGTTTCTGATATAACTGATATATGATAAGTCTGATAGGTGAGTGATCCGCGTGATGATATATTATGATAAACGAGATAAATAAAACCCGTAGACTGCGTAATGATCACTGTTTTAATTGTCTGATATCTGATTAATATAGTGTTACTAACTGACCCGGCAAACGTTGTTTTGCCATATATATTATTCCTAGAAAGGTGAAAATTAAGGGTTGTATGTATTTTTGTATGCTGTACCATAAAATATAAAACAAAAATGTCTAAAAAATAAGAAAAAAAAAATTAGGGGTGGACCACCCTTAAAATTTAGGGGGATGAAAAATAGATGTTGGCCGATTCTCAGACCTACC
>DWBA01000200.1:0-15423 GCA_018236825.1 Apodemia zela | reverse complement strand
CCTCAGAGCTAGACTGCAGATGAACGGACAGATGGATAAAGCGAAACTATGTGTTCCTAGTTTACTTTGAAACCCTAAAAAGACACAAGGTAATAAAACGGTAGGGAAATTCCCTCATTCATTACGGAAAATACTCGATGATGCTAGTGATCGCGTTACGCGTTAATTAATATAGTAACAATTTGTAGCAGATTAAGTTATGGGACTTATACAACGCCGAACATTGATTTATTAACATAAGAGATTCGTGATGAATCGAAACATTAAGGCTAATGAAAAATGTCATTTGGAATATATTGCGGGTTTTTAATTTCACTCATGAAAGTATTTCCAAATTTTAATTGTTAGAGATGTGGGATTCTATTAGTCACATATCGCTATATTCATGTCTTTGAAGATGTATTGTGAGATGATGAGGTTACCCACCTCATCATCTCACAATACATCTTACAAACCAAAAGAGGCAGTGACGGACAGCAACTCTTCCTTAGACTGAATAATTTAACGAGGATTTGAATTTAATAAACTATATGAAATGAACATCTGGGGCTCTCTTCATGAAAAGAGATAACAATCGCCTAAATACACCAAAGAAGTCGATATCGGTGTGGCAGGATATATTTTATGACACATGCATAAGTTTACCGGCTACCTTACCCTCTGGACAGACAGGAATAAGAAAGTGACAAGGGATCTCCTCTGTGTGTCACCGCGTTTCCGATCCGGTAGTAACTGAAAAAATGTTGACTCGTCAAAAGTGCCTGTAAAGGATTTTTTGAATAAAAATGTTTTGACTTTAACAAGTATAGACGGCGTTGCAGACCTATTACTCACGATTTTTTTTATATCATAAGATAGCAAACAGGCAGATGGGTCTCCTAATGGAAAGAGTCAACCATCGCTATAGACACCAAAGATATAAATGGTGCGTCGCTATCTTGTGGCAAGGTCTTAATGCCACATGCATTAGTTTACCGGCTATCTCACCCTCCAAACCGGAACACGGCAGCGACAAGCACTGTCGCTAATCGCTATTGCGGCAGGAATAGGAAAGGCGGTGGTACCAGATCCGGGCGAGACAATGCTGAACTCTACCCCCTAGTATTAGTAGTAGATTGTAGGTAGGGTGGCCAAATGCCCCGTATTTTACGGGCTACCCCATTTTTTGAGCTACAAAAATGTAGGAACCCGTAATTAACAGAACTGAAATCTGAATACGGGGTAAATAAAGTTTAAAAAAAAATCCGTATTGCTGGCCAGTGCGGCTAAACAAGAGCGTTCTGTTTGACCCGCCGCGGCTGTTTGTTCCGTTAACATGTAAAGATTATTATGCACTTGCTTCACAAAATAAAGATCTTTTAATTCTAATTCCTTTGCTAAGAAACATAAAATTGAAAATTAAAGATTTTGTTACAAAATGATGCAGCTTTTATTATCTCTCTAGTTTTAACATTTTTCCGGTAACATCACCTGCTGAAAGGTCCACAGTGATAATACAGTTTTGCTGTAAGTGTCACCATTTAAATAGTAGTGGGTATACCACCCAATCAGTCTGTAGTTAGGTGTGTGTCATACTACACTGAAGAGACCAAGACATACACCAAGGTCGAAACTGCTAATTTTTATACTCGGAGAGATACTTACGTCCAACTACTAGTGTTCAAGTGTGGATAGTTAAATATACTCGTACAATACTATCTTGATCCTTAGTGAATATTTCATTTCCATTTTACACTTAAATGACATGTCACGAACGAGTTTGTGTTTACATTAGATCTACGCATATATATTTTATATTGTTAAATAGTATGTAACAATTAAATAAAATAAAAATAAAATTACATTTCAGGTGATAACAATAGCTTTTAGGGAAAAAATAATAATAATTTACTGACTTGTGATAACTTTAATATTAAACTAGAATTTTGACCGCTTTGGTGACAATTGAATCAAATAATAATACTTAATATCAATTACTATTGACTATTATTCTAAACATTTACGACAGTCAGTGTTTTTTCTAGGCACTGTGTTAATGAAACCAAAAATGTTAATATCAGTCGGGAGTCCTGACAGACTCCTGGCAAGGAGGTTTGGAAAATGTTTCTAGATAGGAAAAACCTATAAGATATTGTCAGACCAGGAATCAAATCCCAAACCTCGTAACTTGAGTTGAATAAGCTAACCATTACAACGATGAGATACTTAATACCAAATCCACCCATCTGGCACGGTAAAGGCATTTTAATGCTTTACAAGATCTAATCTCTGTCACTTTCAATCTCCACGTCAGTCAAGTTCACGTAAGATTAAAAATTACATCAAATTACACAACGCCTATCATCGCTAGTCAAATACCATACATTACGTTTTACATTTTAAACCTTAAGATAAACCGATAAAAATGGAATGCTGATAAAAATTTATTGTTTTATTAAATGTCAATATTACCTTACATTTCATAATTATAAATAAAATATAAACATTTTAAGTATCAGTCGCCCCATCAAAATGTTTTACGCATAGTCTTATCGGCTAAACAGTTTTCCTTGAACCTTAATTTATTTTAATCCAAACACATCTGATAATTTACGCCGTATTAAATTTATTAAATTTTTATTAAATATATAATAGTATTTATATGTGTAATTCTATGTATTGGTATCGTTGACTAACATCCATATCACAAGCAAATAATTTGCTTACTTTGGGGTTAGATCAATTCGTGTAATTTTTCCCGGAATATTTATTTATTATTTATTATTAACACCATTGGTCCGTGGGCCAATGATTTAGAAGATATGAAATTTATATTGTTATATTACAAATAAATAATATAAACAAAAATATTATAAAATCTTATATTTGGTACTTGTAAGTTGTAAGCTTAGGATCTTTAAGACGCAAGTTCGAATTTGTAGATATTATGAATTAGAATATTTGCAATTAAAGCGCTGACAATTTTGTGTTGTCTAGTCATACTACTACTAGTCATACTGCTTATCAGCTTTCTCCTGTCACCTACGATTCAAATCTAATTCTACACAGCACAATTTAATTGACTAAATTATGAGATAACTTTGATACACCGCTTGGTTATGTAACATTAATATACATGTACATAATTGAATTTGTTGACTTTTGAAAACTTGTCATTTGATTTCTGTTATATTCTTTGTTATATACCTATCTGTTATCTTTTCTGTTATAGAGAGGCATACATTCAGTCAAACAAGTTTCGAGAGTGGATTTGTTTATGGTTCCAAATTTATTTTTTTGTTGTTAGATTGGCACAAACGTTTTCCATATTGGCGCAAAGTGAGTTGCATCTGTTATTTAAATTAAACGCGGTGCTGTTTTTAGTTGGATCATATCTAGCGTGTATTGCGAATTTCATAATAGACAAAAACATCGAACAAAGAGTTTGTTTTAAATTTTGCATTGCCAATGTTATTTCGTATTCGGAGTCACTGAACATACTGTAACATTCACAGAAGGCTTACGGTGAATCGACTTTATCAAAAACCCGTGGTACAGAGTGTTCAAAAGTGGAGCAAATTCGACGAAAAAGGTCAGATTTTTGAAAAAAAAAATCTTTGATTTTACAACACGATGCGCCTATGCACAAGGCCATCATTGTAAACTAAATTTTGACTAAAACCTCAACAAACATTATCGAGCAACCATCTTATTTACCAGATATGGCTCCGACTGACTTCTTTCTTTTTTCTTAATTCGTATTACCATTTCGTGGCACCCATTTTCATTCGGTAGAAGACAAAGGAGAATTCGCGGCAAGCACTGAACCCATTTCAAAAAAAAACGTTTAAAAATGTTTTGATGATTGGATTAGGTATTCGTTGGGGCAAGTGTATCGTTTCTGAAGGAGCATACTTTGAAGGCGATAAAATTAATTTGGATGAATAACTAACATTTTGTGTATTATGTATGACCGTTTCACCGTACTTTCTTGACAGAGTAGTATATATTAAAATAAGCGAGATATCATATCTCTCTTCGTTCGCGCGCGGCATATCACGCATTATCATAAGCGGGCTGGTCTTTTTCAGCTTCTGTCTTGTGTATTTTTGAAAGTTAGATTTTCGTTGAGCAAACAAACGCCTAAACCTAAACATTTTTGTTTATAATATTCTGTATAATGTGTTTGTTACATTAGTTAGACTGTCTTACACACGGTGAATGTCACACGGCCAAAAATAATTATTGTTATATGCGTCGAATCGGTCAGTGCAGCGGCGCGTCTCGTTGCGTCACGACACTGGACCGACAGGGCATTGCACCTTGCGTGGTTCCCGTGCCGGCGAGCGTCGACGTTCTATCTCACTCTCACCGCTAGTTCCTCTATCATTACAATACAAGCATCGATCTTTATGAATTCAACAGCTGATTGTCAATATCACAAACTTGACAGACGTTTATATAATACTGTTTAATACAATACAATAAGTTTGCCGCTTTGAAATCGAATCATACTGCCAACCAAAAATGGGGGATTTAGCTACTCTTTAATATGAATGACTGAACACCTAGTCAAGTTCAAATTATCTTCAGATAGCTTATTATATCACCGTACCTGGGTGATCGAGCTTCGCTGGGTTTTTTTTGGTAAAAAATTGCATATTTTGAGAAAGGAAAAAGTTTAGGTAAAGTTTTGCTTTATGCGATAAGTACAAAATTATTTCTAAATCGTTTGAACTGTTTCTGAGATACACGAAAGAAATAAACATATGGATATAAAAAATCGCCTAATATAAGATTTCATTAATATTATTTGATTACGTTTTTTAGTAAGTAAGACTTTAAAATTGAACTAATGGTGAAATATTACCGCTTAATATATGCTGGTATATACTTATATAGACTCTAAAGTCTAAACGGTTAACTTACGTACTGGGCTAAAATACAAGTATTGATTATTTCCTTTGTCTCTTTTCAGTGGCGTGGCGTTGCTGAGTCCGACAGAGAGTGGTGGGTGCAGCGGTAGCGACATCACCGAGCCGCGATCTCCGCGCAGTCCCGAGTCTACCTGTAGTACGAGCGAAGACGGCGCCAGCGCGCGCATGCCGCCTTGGGTGAACGATCCGGCGCCGCCGGCACCGCGACGGCTAGCGGCCCAACCCGCACCACTCCGCCGCCCTAACCAAATCCATCGTCGTATCACAGAATACTTTAACCATAAAATGAAGCCCCAGATCGGCATTAAACGTGACGCGTGTGTCCTTAGCAGTGATGACACCAAAAAGAAGTGCCTACCAAAAAATGGTGTCACAAATGATCTTGAGAAGTATATTTCTTATTTATCGCAGACGTTGAGCCCAAAAGTATTACATGATGTTGATAAACCAATTGATGCTCGCAGGGTAAGCCAAGTATCGATGATAGATAGTACCTTGAAAACCAGTCATCATATTAAAAATACAACTACCGTTGCCATAAATGGGGTTAAAGAAATTACTCGATCCAAAGATGGGAAGGACAATGTCACTATGAATGGTTTTTTAGAAGTTCGGCATGGTAAGAATAATTATAATAAAGAAAAAACTAGCGATGGACGTATCAGCACAACGACCGATAGAAAAAGAAAGAATTTAAAAACCAAATCAACCCAAGACCCATCCGTCAATCTTACTGTAAATTCAAAAAAACCGAAACGCGGTGCTTCACCTTCTAAACCTAAAGTTCCTATAGTTCCGACTCATTTTGGATATCGAATAGCTCCAGCAAATCATTCACCTAATAAGCTAACTTCCAATAAAACTGAACAGTCCAAATTAAACGGAATTGTTAGTTCAACAACAAAGTTAGACGTCAGAATGAATGGTGTTACGTGCGGTTCTAATAACTTAAGTTTAAATCCTGTAAATAATTCAACACATAGAGAACTTCCAAAAAACGTTCAACCATCAAAAAGAACTAATCGTAAATCTTCAGCTTGCATTGCTAATAGTAAAAACTTAACTTGGTCTAAAGCTAATAATCTTAAACAAGTACAGCTTCAAAAAGAAAACAATTCCAAACCAGTACAAGAATCAAATACTACTGCTTCAGTGGACGTCAATGCAGCCCCAAAGATAAACATTCCAAATGGGGTTCAGCAAATGCCTATAACAGTTAATGGCAACCTAAGTAGTATAAATGTTCCTGTAACGAATTTTCAGAATTACCACCGAATAAATATACCCCAGCCTTGCAATGGAACCGGACCAACAAATAATATGCATTCATTTGTCGCCGTTCCTCAAAACGTTATGTTAACCACACTAAGGATACCACAAAATGGATTACCTGCTCAAACATTAGGTCAGCAAAATAATTTAGCAGCTGCTTTCAACAGAAATGGTGTAAATGTTACAAGTCCAACAAAACTGAATGGTCAATATGTTTTCCCGCTTGTGCAGAATATTAATGGAACTGTAGTACAGATACCAAATTTAATGGCCAAAATGCCTAATTATGTTATACCCCAAACGTCACAATTGACGGCACAGAGACATGACCAGCTTCAAAATCAACAAACTGCACAAATTCTTATAAATGGCACATTGCTAAAGTTAGCTAACAATATGCCAACTGCATATCCAAATGCTCAGAATAAACCAGGTACAAATCAGCCAATATCCATGTTAAATAAAAACATTTCTGAAATGCAAGCAATGGGTGTGACAGTTCAACCTAAACAAAACTTTGCAGTTAACCTAAGCCATCCTATGCTTGTGCAACAACCGGGTTTCATAGTTACTTCTGTGCCAAATTTAAATGTTAAAGAAACGTGGAGTTACACAGCTACTAACACGGTGTCGTCTTCTCAGACAACGTGCTCCAATCCAATTTATAATCATCCGCCACGTGTAGTAAATAATTACACTGCTCAAACACTTCACACGAGTAGTACACCCATTGCTCCCGTAAAACCACCGGATAATCCAATACAAGGTACGGATCCACCCAGCAGTACCGTTGTAGAACCAGAGATAAGTGAAGCGATAAATTTAAAGTGTGATATTCCATGGCTGTCTAAAACTGTTAACAATAATATTGTTTCATTAGATTCTAATAAAATATCTTCGAGGCCTTTTGCACAACTAAATTGTTCTAATAAGTTTGATCAAATGAGGTCGGAAAAGAATTCGAATAATATTTTCGAACTAAATGACGCTATTATAAAGGAAGAAGTCGGCGATAAACCGAGAAATGTAGAGGAAATAGCGAGAAGAGAAGAAACTATATTTACTCAAATTACTGTTTTAAAGGACGTGTCGTCTAATGTTCATAATACTGTGATAGAATCTAATTACTGTAGTGCTACGACTGAATCTTCGGAATCAGGGATAGGTACTGATAAGTCTATCGACTCGCCAAGTGATTCTCAAACTAGCAAAGAATTTGATGAAAATTCGTCATTATCATTAAGCGTTAGCATTAGTTCTGTGGAAACACAAAGTTGTCAAAAAAGTCCTATTCTAAAACAGCCCTTAACATTGCGGTTCCCACCAAAAACTGAGAAGAAAGCAGGAGGTGACAAAAGGAAATCTAGCACAGAGACCACAACGACAGTTTGTTTATGGGAAAACTGCAAAAAGGATTTTGAAAATGATATGGATCTCTTGGAACATTTACAGGTAAGTTTTGCGAATGTTAAATTCTTGTCCATATCCGTCCGTTCTAAATGATATTTTATTCTAAATGATTAAATCGAATTGAAAACTATCAAAGTTTTAACACTTACCTATCAATTCGAAGTAAACATTAAAATGTTTGTTGATGTAAACAAATTGACATCAACAATATGATCGATACGATCATGATTTTGATTTTTAGCTAGACAATATTAATTTTCCATTTTTTATGATTATATTCTTATGTATCCTATCTCTTCATTTGATTTTGAGTTTGAATAAACCAAAGTTAATTTCAATTAGTGTCTATGTAATAAAGCTATATATAATATCGATAATTATAATTTTACCTGTAATTTTACTAGTGGCAATATATAAATAAATTTACTCTTAAATAGACAAAGACATTTCAGTAATTATTTTCTTCATTTGTTTCAGTCGGTTCATGTCGAAACGCAGGCGGGAAAAGAAAATTACGTTTGTTTATGGGAGAGATGTAAAGTACGCGGCAAACCATCGTGCTCAAGTCTTTGGCTGCAAAGGCACACGTTGTCACATGGCGGAAACAAACCATTTAAATGCATCGTGGATAGCTGCGAAAGAAGATTCTCGACACAGGTATAATTACGTTTCTTGTTACTTTGTGGTCTTATAAACAGCACAGCGGTTTTTTTATAAATTTACCAAGACAATCAAGCATTGGCCATGGATCACTCTATAAATTTAGTGTACGAGAATGTAATTCTTTTCAGTTTTTCATATCAAAATTAGAATTTTCTGATTAATAAGGCATTTGATCTCAGAGATGTCTGGAGATATCAGATCGCTAGAATATCGAACGAATTTAAAAAATTCATCAGTTGATTCAAGTTCTAATTACCAACATCTCTCGGTGTTTCTGTGTTTTGGGTTTTTGTCTCAAACATTTCGTTGTTTCTTCGACTGCTTCATATTATTGTATGTTCTTTACTAAGTGTTCGAGATAGAAAAAATTAAATGTTTTCACAATAATTTCCGAGATGTTTAGAAAAGAAGTACTGTATATAAATGTTGCATGTTCGTCCTAATCATCAACATAACTCTAATGTCGTCATTTGGTTATAGACGTTATCTATTTTCTTCAAATCATATCCGATCTAAAGTGATTGGATCATTATCGTCGTTATATAAATAATTGTGATATTTTTTATATTCCATATCCTTTTACTTTGACAAACTTTTGTCGGAAATCGTGAAGTATACTCTCCCGAACAAAAAAAAAGATTTTTTAAAATCAGTTCATAAATGACCTAATTCTGAGGTAACACACATAAGAAAAGACATACAGCCAAATAGATAACCTCCTCCTTTTGGGAAGTCGGTTGAAAATACATAATATTAAATAAATATTTCATCATTCATTGTCTTCATATTTGTCAACATTTTTCATCCACTTGCTTGTCGTCACTGGAAATTATTTGGTGAATTCCAAAATCGTCGATCTTGATATTTTTGGAATGATAAACGTGTGAAATGTTTTCTGTTATAAGGGTGCAGAGGATGTATCTTCAAGGCAATACCGCTACATGCTTACTATTTTAATTTGTGATTTAAATTTATTACATTGCGTTTTTAATGCAATAAATTTATTGAATTATTTATTTCTAATTTTTAATGGACAATGCTGGGCAATCATGCGCAACTTGTCGACAGGATCCTTTCAAGTATTGTTTTAGGATTAAGACCTAATGTAGCTAGGAACTTATTTCTTAATATAAGAAGCAATTGAAGCAAAAGATTATGCTTGTAAATTCAACTATGTATTACAAAGAGTAGGACCAACGGAAGTAACAATTTTCAACAATTTTGAGGATGTTTTTGATGTCTTTCAGATATTGCTGGAACGTCATGTGAATAACCATTTCAATGACACCTCGTCGAACAGCAGCAGCAGTAAAAAGAGCACTGACAGTGCTTCGAAGCTGATACGTCGTAATGGAAAGAAATTGCGGTATCGAAGGCAACCTTGGTCAGGTGTGTAGTATTATTGTGGTAACCATTTCTGAAACTATGAAAGTTAACAGACACAGATACTACGCTGTATTGCGAATAATTATTCAGCATTTATTTATTTACCGCTCCGTTGGTCGAGTGGTTAGCGAACGATGGGGCCCGGATTCGATTCGCGGTCGGGACAAACATTTGTGTGATGAGCATAGATGTTTGTATTTTAAGGTTTGGGTGTTTATTAAATATATAAAAGTATTTATATAATATGTAATTCTATGTATCAGTTTCGTTGACTAACACCCATATCACAACCAAATAATTTGCTTACTTTGGGGTTAGATCAAGCCGTGTAATTTATCCAGTGATATTATATTACTTATTTAAACACACACAGAATAAATACTTTATTATTAATATCACATATAAAATCAGTGCAAAAGGCGTAATTTAATGCTATTAAGCATTTTTTCACTCACAGATGAAAAACTTGGGTAATGCATAAAACAACATTATTACGAGCTAAAATATTAAAATATAATCATAATAAGGTACCCATTTTATCGATACTGTCATAGCATAAAAAACAAACTAATTTAATATATAAATACACTAACAAAATACATATATGTACGAGTCCATACACATAACGATTTATCGATACTATTTAATACCTATATTTCAGTTTTTTTTTTGCGAAAATTCTACATTTATATTTTATTTTATTTTGCTTATTTAGTATTATGTTTCTTGTCATATTTCTAAGGAACTACTGGGTTTTGATTTCTCACCAAAGTTTTTGTAGGGAATTTTCTGCAAGCACTTCCTTACAACCTTGCAATCAAATTATGACTTTTTTAGAAATATTTCGTACTTCAAAGGACAAGGTTCATTTGGGGTTTCTTCTTACTGTCAATCTGGTTACAAATTTTAAAAACATGTTAAAAAAACGGTGTAATTATAAAATCTTAGATTATTTAAAAGAAAGTGTCATAACGTCCGATTCCCTTGCGGGGTTGCCGAGTAAACCGAACATCTATAGACTTTCCGGTTCACCATGATTCACCGGTCTGTCGGTTGGCGTGATGAGTAGTGATCCCCATCGCCGCATTTTACCGATCTGATAACGATTATCGACTATTTCTAGCGATAATCCGGACCGACTCTTCACGTATTCATCCGAGGCAAAGGAGTGGTAACACTACACCCGCCAGACTTCTAGTACTGAGATTTTGGACTCTCGAGAAAAATCTTAATAACACTTGCACAACCCGAGGATAGAACTCGAGACCTCATGATAAGCCGAATAGGCACCACCACGAGCACGAGGCAGTCAATTACACATTTGATGTTTTATCTTTATCGGTACTATTACAATCAAGTGAACCGTCTCCTTTTTTTCGTTGTTTCTAAAAACTACCACCTACAGACGAGATAAAAAAACTACCACCTACAGATACCACCTACGTATCGTCAAAGCCTCACAATGTTCAAATTCTCTGTTTGTCTGTTTACAGCGCGTATGTTTGATTTCTTCGACGCGGGAATGATGGAAGGTCTTGCGTGGCGATTGCTGCGAAGCACTCGATGGAGACTCGGTGGATCCTGTCCATTGCGTGAACCAGCTGGGAGGCATACGCTAACTTTGCACGCTGCGGTGACTGCGACGAGGTACAACACGGTTGAATCGAGGAGGGAGGCGTTGCTCACTTACTATCCACCCCATGTGTAAGTATTAAGCGATATATTTGTAACATACCTGCTATCAGATCTGACAGATCTTCGTAGATAAGTTTTTATGGAAAGTTCAAAAACAAAATGATTAGAGTCCTAATTTCGATTGTTGTTTTGAAATAAGTTTTTTCTGAGTACGTGTATGGGAACTAAGTGCAAAAAAATAAAATCTACATAGTAGCTGATGCTTGGTACAACACTTGGTGGCAATATTTTGGCCATACGGATATTTTTGTATATTTTTTGGAAATAGACATGCCATATTGAGATTTCTTTTTGAGCCATATTGAGATTTTCCTAAACACTAATTTCATGCAAATCTATTTAGTCGATAGATAATTGTTCTAAAATATGAACAAAACATTTTCCGCCTGCGATCTTCTTCTTTTTTTAAATATCATTGGTTTAAGTTTCAATAACTTGTTTTTATCAAACTTTTAAACCTCTTAGACCTCTTAGTTAAATTTCAAGCCGATCCGTTTTGTGTAGTAGTTTGAGATGAGTCGATAGATCGGTTAATGTTGAAAGGACATGGGATATTTACTGAAAAAATAAGACTGATAGAATTGTTGTAAGTATGTAGTCTTTACACTTAAGGCTCAGAAAACCCATATCTTCGTTTTTATCTCATATCAGACTCTGCTATTACACATAATTGTGATATTCATTATCCCATAGTATACTATGTAAATTAGTTTTTACCATCTGTTATTAACTGGCTTTGTTGTACGTTTGTTTAGGTGGAGTTTCGATTTCAAAGTATTGTCCGATGAGTTATGTTGGTATTGTTTAAAATTACATGCAACATTAACTGTGGCAGTGTAAAGAAATAGTAAGATTTTAAAATGGTCTTATTAACAGTCAATTCACAACCTATTTATTAATTTCCGTATAAGCAGACGCCCTCTACTTAAATTAATTTACAATATCTCTAAATTACAAATGGATTAGTTAAACATTGTTCTCCACAGTTTAACTCGGCTCCTTCTCAATAAATCCCACCATAAATAAATCCTTACAATATTTTAAATGAAAAAATGAACAAGCTGTATATTTGTTAATCACGTGAAAAGTATTGGATTGATTTCGATGAAATTTGGCACACAGGTAGATTATGACCTGGAATATGACATAGGATATTTTTAGCACGAAAGAAAAATTGTTTCATGGGCCCAGCAAGTGTATTAAAAAGTAAAAAGAATATTCGCAATTGGACTGACGAATCCAGAGATTCGCCAAACAAAGAAACATTTTTTTTAAATATTTATATCTGTATGAGTTCAAGTTTTAATTAAAATTAGAAGTTATTTAATTTTTATTTGTGTTGATCCGGGGCCTTTTTGAAGAATAGTCAATGGCATTATTGCTAGGCATTTGGTAGAAGGCGAGAGAAGGCAACTAGATAATAAAGGAATTGAATATATGTAACTTACATCGTGACTATTAACTAGGTGGTAGAGTTCTGTAACATTTAGCCCGGGTTAAGTACCCGGGCCGCGAAAGCGTCAGTGCTTGTCACTATTTGTGTTCTTGTTTGGGAGGTAAGGTAGCCGTCAAACTGATGCATGTGGCATTACCATCAAAAGAGTAGTTTGCTTGTTTGCTAACTTACAATATTTAAAAAAATGATAGATTCGATTTAACATTACTAGGGCCCCTTAATAGAATTTGCTACAGGTCCCGCGCTGGTTTAATTCGGCACTGCCTTATTTATACATCTTAGAATAACAAACTCTCGTGATGAAAAGAGTTCTCCATCTTTAGCAACGGTGGATAGACATCGCATGCTAATGGCAGAAATGTAACGCTACGTGTATATTTATACCGGCTACCTTACCCTCAGTATCTGAAGACAATAGTGACATGCATTAACGTTATTGCGGCCGAAATAGGTAAGCAAATGGCTTCAGCTCGGGCAAAATGTTGCAAAATTCTACAAAGTACTTACCATGGTTACAGACACATATACCTAACCATCGCTCGCCTTTTGTGAGCTACCTAGGCGGTATAATGTGTATTTTCAGGTAAGAATTTTCCCCGGAATAACTTATAGTTTTACTGGAAAGGTTACAATCTTATCTAGTTTACTTAACATAGGACTAAAGCTATAAACTATGCACATTAAATCAAACGTACTCTATTTTTTAAGTTTAATTTGTTTAAGTAAAAGTAAATTCACGATATTTGCCTAAATTTACAGCTCGGAATAATTCGGGTATTTCGATTTATAGTAATTGTTCAGGTAAAAAAAGAGGTGGGTTTTGTAAGTAGATCAGTCGATGGTGGTGATGAACTATATGCTATATTTATTATTAATTTTTGCTTCTAGTTATCGATGTTAGTAGTCATAGTAAGTTTCACATTCTTTTTAATTTAAAAGCAACCCATCACTCATTTGTGCTATTTTTATGACCGGCTCTAACTATATTTTTCTAAATATAGAATATTGGTTTTAATCTATCGTACATTTTATATTCATATAAAACATACCACAGATTAAACAAATTTTCTAGATATAAATAGTAAAGCTAAAGTTATAAATAGTTTTTGGTTACAAATAACATAAACTAATAATAATATAAATTTTGTCGTAATTTTTGCACTTTCGGAACATACAGGAAGGCATTTTAACTTTTTTAGTAGTAGTCGACACGCGCGCTCTCAATGACGGGTTACAGCTCGACTGGTCACAATTAGGACCAATTCACGGCACGCGTTTGGTGCGTAGGTGGCGTATCTTGTAACAATAAATCAATGCAGGAGAGCCGTCTATTTTTTTATTCTGTAATATAAAAAGAGAAAAATCTATATTATTTAGCTCACACTAAATGGTGACAATAAAGATATAAGTAAAATGCAGTTTTAATGTTTATATATTTGCAAAATAATATATAAAAACGTTCGAAGAATAGGACTCACGTTTACTACAAAATAATGTACTTTTTGCTCATAATAAATTCACTTTGTTAATTGAATCACATAGCCCATTAAAAAAAACCTTTTTGAAATTATTTTTTTGAAGAAATCACTTCTTAAAGAATCAATAATGTTTAAATCGACCATAGTTTTGCTGAATATTCTGAAGCACTATTCGAGTTACTATTAAGTATGGGTTTTTACAAATATTTCTTGACTCGAGTTAATTTGTTTACCACAATAATATTTGACTATCCATCATGTTTAAAATCATAGGAAAATTCTTATTAAACGTTCTCTGATATCACATTTGTCAATTGCTGTACACACCTGAGTATTATTCTAAAGTTAAACTACACTAAAAATTGCAAAACACTATTTAGACTAATTGACTAGCTAGGTCAATTCACAACATACAGATGTTTTAAACGATTGATATAATTCACACGTTTAACATTCCTCTGACTTACATTTTTAACGTTCAAACAAATTAAAATATAAATGTTTAGCTACAAATAAGATTTGAAATATGAAATAATACACTTAGTGCCGGCCAATGACTTGATTTTTATCTATCCTAAAAACTGTTTCGTGAATGACAATCTGCGTAACTTCCACTTAGATTGTGTTACCAAATCACCTGATAAATATTCACTGTGTGATTTGAAATTTTCCTCTTCTGGACTTGGAATTCTAAATTGAAATACTTCTTATATTTAAATTTAAGTAAAATTTTTGCATCAGCGATCACCGAATAATTTAAGAATGGAATGTACTCAAACTTATCTAGGATATAGGGAGATAACATTTTTTTGTCAATTAGCTCTCTATTAAAAATAACACTTTAAATCATTTTGAGATGAGTCTCCACATGTTAGTCATCTACCAACGCTGTCATATGCCTGCTGAGCCTGCGTTTAATGACTACGACACAGTACTTATTATTTTTTAATTTCTCTGGTAAATATTTGCAGTAAATCATTACGTAGTTTAAAGCAAAGTCGCTTTTTCTGTCCCTAACTCCCTTTGTACGCTTAAATCTTTAAAAACTACGCAATGGATTTTGATGCGTTTTTTTTTTAATAAATAGAGTGATTCAAGAGGAAGGTTTATATGTATATATTGTACCCGTGCGAAGCCGGGGCGGGTC
>DWBA01000199.1:0-15431 GCA_018236825.1 Apodemia zela | reverse complement strand
AACATCTCTTCTCAAATTAAGAGGCATCAGATGTTGGGTCAGATCGGCATCGTGTATAATGCGAGAAGCTCGTCTCTAAATGCGGTCAAATGGAAGAATCTGATAATCGGGTGCACCAGCCCATAAGTGTGAACAGTATGGGGACCGTCCATATGGGGACGGACCTGAGCTTTACATAGTAAAAGTCTTTGACCAGGTGTGAAGTAATACTTCGCCCTGTTTATCACCCCGAGCGTTTTGGACGCCAATTTGGCCTTATCCTCCAGATGACCACGAAACTGTTATACATCTGCAAAGATTTCCATTCCAAGGATTGCAATGCCCTGGCCGTTCTGCCAGACATGTCTTAAGAGGCGACTAATTGGCTATGTGAGTCATTACCATCGTGGCTACTAGGTGGTAGAGCTCAGACAGAGGCAATGGTTGACTCTTTCCATCAGGAGAATCATCTGCTTGTTTGCTATCTTATAAAAAAAAAGTAGTTTTATTTGATAACTCATTTATCCAATACCCCAGTCAAGGATGTATATTGTATAGTCCACACAGATTATACCTACGTTAAATAAGTCAAACCAAATCACAAATTTTTGGCACTTTAGACTCATCAATCGATGTTGTGGTAAATCGGAGCGTCAATAATTGACGTTCCATTAACGCTCCAATTTACCACAAATTTGAATATATATTTTGTTTTCTATTGTTTTTTTAATGCGCTTTTATATTGTCTGCTATATTGTCTGTTAGTTCAATATAGATATTGTTCTTTAGTCCAATAATTTTAACACAGTAAAACCGCAACAATCGACATCCAAGTCCCTATATCTCTGGAACCCTGAATCAGATTTCACCAAATTTATTTATTTAATACTTTATTGTACACATGACAGTCATAATATAACATTTTGATTTGTGAACATTTTAGAAAAGGCGAGCTTACCAAATGTATATGGGACCAAGTCAAAAATATATTCTCTTAAACAAAAAAATAATATTTCAAATCCGTCAACATATGACGAAGTTATGCCCCAACATAAATACAAAAAACATATAAACATCCGAATTGAGACCCTCTTCTTTTTGGCAAGTCGGTTGAAAATGACAAAGAGATAATGTAAACCTAATGGGTTTAACCTTTTTATATTACTTGCTATGATTCTAAGATGTTCTATAAAATTGTAACATTTTTGTGTATTTAAGCCTTAATTTTTATATCATAAGAAAGCAGATGACTCTCCTGATGGAAAGGGACAACCATTGCCTATAGACACCAAACATGTTAATGGTGCGTTGCTATCCGTGTGGCGAGTTGTTAATTCCACCGTAAAACCCTTACCCTCCAAACCGGAACACGACAACAAGCATCGACGCTATTGCGGCAATGCGGAATAGGTAAGACGGTGGTGCCTATCAAATTACCCAGGCGAGACGTTGTGGAATTTTACCATCTAGTGGTCACGTGTTACTACCACACGTATCGTCGTTCACTTTTTACGAACTGTCTGGCAGATGGTCAGATGGTCTGTTCTTCAAAGGGGCCTCGGACCAGAATACATATTCCATGCGTAACTTACAGTTTTGTCGACTGTCATCAGCCAACAAACTTTGGTTTAGGTGAAGAGGGTAAAAGTTGGATGTTTAAAAATAAAAACTCATTCGTAAAGGAGTTTAGAATAATCTTTCAATTTTATATTAAAATTTACAATTTAAAAATAATACAATAAACATATTTTCCATTAATTATAATTTTATACATAACAAAACTCAAATATAAGGATTGATTTGAAGAGAAAATTCATTAAAATGAACTTTTGAAATACTGTTTGTTGTTGTTATTTTAACGAAGTTGTAAGTTAGGTGGTAGTCGATATTTTTTCGACAATTATGTAAGTTTTCTAAAATTGTCTATAAAATAGAAAGAATTGTAATAGGAAATAGGAAAGTTGTTCTAAAATGATTGCTGCCATTAAAACATTTCAAAACATTAGATGAATTGGAAATGGACATTCAAGATAACCACAAAATAAGTGGTCATTTACGCAGAATCGTCCTGAAGTGGTAGTTTCACTAAGCGACAACCAAAAATCAATGACATAATATCTCTGTAATAGCCACTAAACCAGAAGATTTGATCTTAATCTCATATTTTAATGATATCACCAAACAACCACATAATTGTTTTATTAAATAAGAAAATAATTGTAACCTCTCTTAGCCTTAATTTTTTAAGTTTCCGACTTGACTGCAGATTTGATTTTTAGTTACTAGACATTGCCCTACAATTATACCAAATTTTTTTGCTTATAAGAGTTTTTTAAATCTAAAGAACTCTTGGTATTTATTGGTATATAATTTATTGGTAGGTACACATAAAACTAAATATCCAAGTTAACCGATACTAATGGAATAAAAAGCATTTCGTTATGTAGTTAGAATTATACACATAAAAATACCTAAATTAACCTTGGAGTACAAAAATAAAGTGAAAACTGATTTATATATATAATTAACTTAAATTGCTTAGGTTTAGATCCACCATACAAAATCTGATACGAAATGTCACGCAGATTTAAACATGAGTTTCAAGTATTTCTTAAGCTGTTGATGAAACGGCTAGCTTCTTCAGATGTTCCATGAATACTTGCAGTGATACGTCATCCGTCAGCACAGGAGCGCCACCATCCTAAAGAAAAATTAAATTAATATACACAGATTACAGTGCACACTAGTTTCAACTAAGATTCTGTCTTTGTCAGTGCTGAAAAACATCAATGACAGTGCGACCATTTTAAACCCTCAAAAATATAACCTTTAAAATATCTGTAGAAATAAAATATCTAATTGACACTGTTCACCAACTACTCATTTAGCGTTATATTTTCGTGCCAATAGTGTTAACACTAAAGGACGAAATTAGATAATAACACTGCAACTAAGGGAAGAATTAAGCCATAATATACCCAAATAAACAATTTAGTTATATTTTGTTAATGCCTTTTGCTTGCACATTGAAACTCTTTTTCTATGCGAGCAGGAAGAAAAAATTTTCCTGTGCAAATGGTCCCAGAACTGACTGAAATTTCATCTATATATTTGCTGATCTTTCATCTTACATACATGATTATATTATGAGAATTATCTTAAATAATGGCAAATTTTAATTTCAATGTTGATAAAATATTGCCTAATGTGTCCACAATTGGGACTTCGGGCTCAAAAAATAGTGTCAAACTTTTTTTTTTCTGAATTTGAAACTCAAAAATGATTATTGTATGGAAAATATGGTATAACATTTTATCAATTTTGAAGTTTTAACTCCTTTCGTTTCGTATTATAGAAAATGTACACTACGCGCGCCGGAATAGAATATTGAGAACGAGCTACAAACTAACGTTTTTCCGTACCGGCTCCCGTACCAACACCACGTCTGAAATAGGCATGCAACGCCGCGCTATAGAGAGACAGAATTGATAAATCATTTTTGAAGGAAAAATTTATGACTGCCACATAAACTTATGGTTAGTAGGTGTAGTAATTCGCCGCGTATACGTGTTAAATTTACACATATAAATTGAAAACGCAGATTTAAAACTCCGTCCGTGCGATTTTTTTCATCATAATATCTTTCAAAATACAAATTCTTAGATTTTGACTTGACAGCAATCGGACACGTTTTTATTAAATTTTTAAGTCAGTCTTAGCATTTATTACTAAAAACCTCGTGGCCCTCAAAATGCTGCTACACCACTGAACCACCAATTCTTGTATCAAATGGGTTTCTCGAAAACGTTTTTTGGGCCGAGTTTATTTTTCATAGTTTATTTTTTTATAGTTTATCAATTATCGCGCCATCTTTTGATTATCTTAAAGTATTAAAGTCGCACAAAGCATATAATATACCATATAATCTTTAACTATACTAAATATACAGAACACCCATCAAATCTTTAGAGGAAAATAATCGAATTTATCCACGAGCCCCAACCCAAGCCAAGCACCCTTTGATATTTTAACCTATAATATTGCTTTAATTTGCGCCGACTATTTGGTAACAACGATTAACGTGATACTAAAATCAGCCGTTTAATTTTAAAAATGGGTTCTTTTTTTATATATCACAAGATAACAAAAAACACCTTCTACGCGATTTCGTTCAATTAAACACGTTAGTTTAACTACAAAATTACTTCTCAACTTGAAGAAACTTGTAAATAAGTAATATTAAATAGGACGCATTTGAAATAAAGAAAGAAAATAAATGTTGTAGTTTAAAATGTCAAAAATCGAACGAATAACCTACTAAAAGAATTGAATACGAGACAGTAACTATGAATAATCAAAATTTAAACAGGGCGAGTTTGCATTAAATTGTATATATGTAGTTAAGTAAATATTAAAGAAATAACTACTTCCTTTCCGGATAAAAGCCTTGTTACCGTTTTCAAATGTTTTTTACCACACAACGATCTACGGGTCATTGATTTAATGCATTGTTGTATTCATTTTTGGTTTCATGTTGCTAGTTTAATTTTCCACGCAACTTTCCTTGTTTCCGTGACAAAGCATAAGATTACGAACTTGCAATCATGGCATTTTATGTTCATTGGAAAGTGAACAATAATAATACAAACAAAATACAGCTCACATTTCAATACATTTAGTTGTAGAAGCAGGTCGAAGGCCTCCGCATATCTGAACTCTCTCCATTCATACATTTTACTCAGGTTTACGATAATATTTAGAAAATACATAAAATGTGTTAGTAAAGTGAAGCTCGCATGCAAATTAGTGATACCCAAAAGAAGCAATTAAACAGAAACGGAAAGAGAAAATAAGCTGAAGTTCAAACTTATATAAATAAAATAACTACCGCAGATGGAATCGGCATCGCCTGGTTTCCGCCGAAACAATGATGAAACAAAAAAAAACAAACGTCAAATCACACCATGCTAAAATGGCATTTTACCGTGCAAAAAATAGTCATGCTATGGTTAAAAATATATTGATTTTCTATAACTTTCTTTATCTTAATCTTATTATCCTAATGAACCAGCAAAAATACTGCTCGATAAGCGTTCACAACAGCTTATACTTGGAGGTAATACAAAGTGAAATTCGTTACCATCCCTGAGGCTTAGATACAAAGTCTTCAGGGCTCATTTCAGGTGATCTGTCCAGACCTCGAGTGTTTTTTTTTTTCTAGAGTAAACGCTAGTATAATTGAAAAATATACAGAACTAACACCAAAATCAACTGGTTGGGTAATCATAATCCCATATTTTATCCTACGCTATTTAATAAATAAATAATAAATATCACTTGACAAATTAAAGAAATTGATCTAACCCCAAAGTAAGCAAATTATTTGCTTGTAGTATTTAATAATTACTTACTAAAGCAAACTTGTGTACAACCCGATTTTATAGAGATAGCACCGTTGTTTAAATTCAAAAAAGTGCCGGGTAAAACGCATTGTTGTGAATTTCCAAACATGGTGGTGAGAATGGAACTTTGAATTTGACGCAATATCCGATAGTGGAATTCAGGGGCAGTAATCAATTCGAACAACTCGTCAAAACACTCTGTATGATAGAGCCGATAGAAGATACAGATACAGAGATTCCAGTTAAAATATTAGGGTAAATACGAGCATTTAATAATTTCACAATATTTTTATAATTATAGATATAATAATTTCATTACTTTTTTGATTATGACATCTACCTATATGCCCGTCTCGGGTCTTGACTGGGTTTTTGTTACTTACTATATATTCTGTAATATTTCTCAAAATAAGCTAGGTTTTTATTAAATTGTTATAAATTACAACTTTTAATATACTACTATTCTTGAACTTTGAACCTATAATAAATTCCAAATAGAAAATCTTTGTCATGTATTCCAGATTTGTTTGTTAATACTCGGAATTTTTTTATTTTCCTTTCGCCATTTGTTAAGAATTGAATTCACTTTTCATATATATATATATATATATATTTCTTTATTTAAGAGCTTAATCACTGAGTGATTATGTCGCTCTGTTTAATCAACTTAATAATTATTAATAATAATTAAAACAATTGGTATAACATGCACATAATATACCTCGATATAAAATTAATGTTAAGTAACTTAATCTAATATATTTTATTCACTTTCCATACTAAAATCGCAAAATTATACTTTTCGTCACTGTCATTCTTATGACGAATGCAAAAGAAAAACAGAGTATGCAGCTTAGATTAATGAATGTGTGAGTTTTTATTAACAGCGCTGTTATTTGGGAAGTAGTTGCGTAATATCTTTCATGATTATATACTACAGATTTTCCGAAAAGCTAAGCAAGTGCTGGTCTTAAAGTGATTATCACTCTAATGTATCAACT
The DNA here is from genome assembly GCA_018236825.1 of Apodemia zela. Taxonomy (NCBI): domain Eukaryota; kingdom Metazoa; phylum Arthropoda; class Insecta; order Lepidoptera; family Riodinidae; genus Apodemia; species Apodemia zela. The sequence goes on along the minus strand of DWBA01000199.1, from coordinate 9,049 downwards.
TATTATCAAAGAACAGAAAAAACAACAACTAAGTATTAAATTACAAATAATTTTAATAAATCTGTTAACTCACCCCTCCATAAGCGTACATGTTGTTGTGGGTTTGTGATGGATTGACTTTTGATAACAAAAACCGGGCCTGTAAAAAAACAAAAGTTTATTATATTTAATCAACAAGGACTAGATTATTTGCATTTAGATCCTGGTACAACGCCTCTCTCAAATTGATATCACGTCTTTACCAATTCCTGTCACAAAAACTAGTATTGTCGTGTTCCTGTTTGGACTTTGGACTGTAGGGGAGAAAATATAGACAGTAAAAGTAAAAGGCCTCTGTGGTCTAGTGGTCCGGTGTCGGAGTGGACGACACAAGGCCCCGGGTTCGATTCTTTTCTTTCTAGGAAGTAAACTACTGAACCGATTTAAAAAAATCTATTACCAGTAGAAAGCTACGTTATGCGTGAGTGATATACGCTACTAGATGTCGGATATAAACCCTAATTCAATCCCAGAGAAAGGTGGTTCACGAGTAATAACAACAAAATGCAATTGGTCTCAAAAAAGTACTACAGATAGATAGCGCTGTAATAAGCAGGTAACTGTACCGTAAAAACTTCCATCACGAGCAAAGACGAGGACTAAAAGCTAATTGTTAAAAAGCAAAGTTTTCTAATATATTTCTATTATATATACAAGAATCGAAAAATGTATGTTAAAATAATCAACCTATGCATGGAAATGATCTACAGTTAAAACAACAATAACATCTACGACGGCGTACTAATAAGTCGTCAAAATGTTGTGCCAGGCTATTTTGTCTGCTGTCGCCGTCACATGTACGTTATCATGCATTCACGCACACGGTCACAGCACACAGCGTTTAGACCAAATAAAAGGTTCCAATAACTATCATATAACTTTACATACAAGTATTTGCTTTATAATCCATGATTACAAAATTAATTAAAAATTGTATATAATTTACTTAATTTAAATTTAATTAATATTTTTTTATACTTACAGATCTTATGTGTGTGCTGATATTAAGCGGAATACAAAAAGAAGACTTAGATGCAAGTATGTTGAAGAAACTGCAGCGACACAATGTAAACATCGACGATTTGAACAATGAGTGAGTGCTTATCATTAGAACTACCAGACTAAGCCCGTAATCGGAAGTTTTCATAAACACACGCTTTTGCGGACACAAATAACTAAAAGAGATTTTTGTTTTCAGTGAAATGGTAAAAAAATGTAAAGATTTAAATTTACAAGAAACTGAAAAGAAAATCCCTTCACCCGTTTCAGAACATATAACTACATTAAAAAGTAAGTTTCAAATTATGACTTGCATGAATTTGACTTCATTCACAAACTTGTAAGTAATGCAATAAGTTATAGATAGCAATTATTTCACAGCCAACAAAAGTATATAGATTATATATATATATTTTGTATGTGTAGATTAGCATATTATATATGATTTTAAAAAAGTATTGGAAAATAACTTAACTTGGTTGCAAAGTCTTTGTATATTGGCATTAATTTAATTACCATATAAGATTGATAGTCACTGCCGACTTGTATATTACTAAATTTTATTTCTTTATAATTCGTCCTATGGACTTGCACTATTTACTAATAACAAAACTTGCAAGGGACTGCAAAATGTTGTTTACCTATCACACATCATTGCACAAGATACCGTGTTGCAACTCTGCCTACCTGTACGAGATAACGAGACATTGCTTATTCATTTAAATTTAATAATATTTAACCCATAATTAACCCACGCAAGTTGATACACAGAGATAATCATGGACTTATTCTATTCTTTAATACTTTTTCAGCTAACCCTATATTGACCGAAAAACCTAAAATTTTAACAAAAATAAACAGTGTTCTAACTTTACAACGGACATTTTTAAATCCAGCACAACACACAGAAAATGATATTTCTCAAAGCAATAAAGAGAAACTACCAACAACAGCTACTGCTGACTTATTAACTAAAGGAGAAATAGAATATGCTGATGGAAAACCGAGACTGGAAAGTGTATTGAAGTTCTGGAATAATTATGCCACACGTAAAAATGAGTTAATTATAGTAACTTCTGAAAGCCCAAGTACTATTATAATAGAAAAGAGAAACAACAATAACCAAGAAATTAAACGTGATGTATCTAAATACCAAAATCCCAAAGCTAAGGATATTATTAACAAAGTTCTATCAAGTTTTCTAATTCGCAGAACGACGAAAGATGTTGAAACATTTACAACACAAAACAGTTTCTTTAATAATATTTACAAAGACCTTATATCATCAGATGATAAGCCGTATAAAGTAGATGAGATAAATAATAAATACAGTGTTGATCGCGTTTTAGATGAAATAGAATCAAATTATAACAATCCGCTACTTGATCAAAATTATCCCGATTTAAACTCGCAAGAATATACAACAAATAATCCTTACATAAGCTTCAAGGAAATGCTAGCTTCAATTGACAAAAAAACTGCATACCCTTTTGCGTACGAGGCAATTATAAATAGAGACCAATATAGCCACTTTGAAAAGGAAAGCAAAATATCTAATAATTTCTATCTTGATAACTTGTTCACTCCAAATTCTTTGGCAAGTAAGAAAATGAAAAAAACGGACCCACCTCTTCCACAAGACATAATTAAAGACATAGCGGACAGTGTAAAAGCTATTATTTTACGAGATATACGTAAAGAAATCGAAACGACCATGTCTATTGTTACTACGACACCAACTACCACTACTACAGAATCAATCAAATTAACAACTCAAGTTGCAGGTGAGTGGCAAGTATATAACTGATAGCTGTGCAACGGACTCGGGCAACGTATAATTAAGTTACATAAAATTCATGCGCTGAAATTTGAAATGAAAGTATAAATTCTTGCATTAAGCTAATTATGATGAAACATAGCTTAGATTTTAAATAAATTTTCAAACACGTAAACATGATAAAAATGGCTTCGACACAAAGAAATTGCCAATTAAAAAAGTTCATTATCCCAGTAACATTAACATGCTTGGACATACAATACTTCAAAATGCCGAAACGGCTCTTTTTGTGGTTCCGTACTACCAAATCATATTAACTGAAGTTACTTCTATATAATTTTTTAATTTTATATTTTTTGGTTATGATCGTGGCCACAGTAACACACTTTTTGTGACAATTTCAGGCGTATATCTATACCCGTTCAAGAGATAGTGCCCTATGTCAGACAGAAAGACAGCATAGGCGTATTAAGGATTCGGTTTGGCACCCTTTGAGTACGGAATGCTAAAAATCTTAAGCCTTAATACGTTGAATTTACTTAATAAGCACGTTGCCACGACTGTCATAACACTAGGGACGGTACTATTTTATTGTATTGTCATAGAAGTTGCACAAGTATGTCAAATTTCAATGTGACCGATTTAGTAGAATCTAGTTAAAATCTTAAATGTAAATTTTGAGCCATAGACAATAATATATTGTTTGCGATCAGATTTGCTAATAGAGCCGTTACGGTAAGTAACGCCACAATCAATAAATCAATACACACATAAACACAACTTACATTTATGTGTGTATATATCAGATCAGACAGAGACAGATATTTTATTTATACTCGCACATCAAGCCCTTACATAAAAATTATGCCTAATAAAAAAATGCTATATGAAGTATAACTTATGAAAGATGATAGCATACTGGCAAACCACAACCTCTGAATTTGAATTGGAAAGATAATTCAGATACTGCTATTCTGCTAGATAGGCTAAAAACTCATACATAAGTTTAGTTGCAGGAACGCGAATGGTCTATTCTTATAAGAGCTAAGAATTAACACGAGAAAATATCATATTTAAAAAAAAATTTGGAAAAAAAATACAAAAATCGATTTAATAAATACAATTAATTACGATACTCATTCTATTTCAGAAACAAATCAAACGTCAAAAAAGAAGGTTGGTCAAACATTGCATCAAACAGTCCTTGACAAATTTTTGGAGTTCTTTGAACAAATAAAAAGCATGAAAACAAATCCAATAATTATAACCCAAAATGACAAGAAAGTGTCGAAATCCGAAAATATAATAGATAATCTAAGTTCTACTACCGATGTCCCACCAAATTTAGGCCAACACACATTTCTATCTATAAAATACATACCTCCAATGAATCCTAATACAAGAATGAGACCAAGCTTACCTCAACCGGGAGTATACAAATTGAATCCTCAAATACATAAAGTTAGGTCTAATCCCGTTGTACGACAAAAACCTATTCAACCACACAGAGTCCAGAAAGCCATGCCTATTACAATTCAAACTAATGCATTAGAAATTCCACCTATAGGTGTATTTTTAAATAATCCGGAAAATCCTATAAGTCAGAATATTATAGTCACCACCATATCTCCTTATGAGTTTAGAAATGATGGATATGGCATTTACAGTTCTAATATTGAAGTGCGTGAGCCGCGTTCAAGATTTAATAATGTACATCAATTTGGTGATACTCGAATCCCGCCAGTAAATTTTGAACAACCGAAGCTTACCCCAAAACAGACGTACTGTTCTACACACGACTGCAATCGTTGGATAAATTCTAAATTTAGTGACAAAAAGATAAACAATAATAAACAAACATCTAAAAATATAAACATCGACAGATTCATGGAGCATAACTTAGACATTTCAAATAGAAAGAAACATTTAAACACTTCTGGATTCCATGAAAAATTAGAACAAACTGGCAGTGAATTAGATGCATTAAAATCAAAACTTCTCACAAATTGTTGCACTGAGCAGGACATGAAAATGGATCGACTATCCGATTGCTGCATAAAGAGAATCTCATCGAGACATCAGATGTCAATCAACCCGATAAAAAGGATATCATACGACGACTCGCATTTCAAAAACTTTCTTAAATCGCAACAAAAAGTAACTGAAATGTTAGAAAGAATTTTGGCTGTGAAAAATAAGTTGAGAAGTGTAGAAGTAACGTAACATGTAGACATTATGTAGGTAATTCGATTTAGGTTTTATTAAATATTTATTTCTTAATTATAAACATTTCACAAACATTTAATGCATGACATTCCTTATATTTTGAGATTTTTTTCTACAATACTAATTACCTATCCAATTATTGTCTTAATTAAAATTTGACATTGCAATCATATTCATATCATTAATGTATGTACTCATTCTGTTGATAATAAATATTTTTCCAGATGTTAATTTTTTCTATAAATAAAAACTTCAAAGTTCTCGCCGTTCATAGGCAAAATAACAGCTATGTTTGTCAAAAAATTGGGGGGAAAAAAACAAAAAATAATTTATTCAAATAACCCTTTACAGGCACTTTTGACGAATCGACATTTTTAGAATTACCGGATCGGAACAAGGCCACACATTGACACAATCCGGCGGAAGAAACTATATAATATGAGACCACGGAACTAACCCTATTTATACGGTACATGATTGTATCTGCAATCAAAAATTATTTTCAAAAATTTTCCCCATTGATAAATCCCGAACGAATCAACCGATTTTAATTTACGGTATTTGACGCAATTTTTTAAGTAGAAGAGCTGATTAGATTTTAATATCAATCCGTAGCTTAGTTTGAAAGTATTTTAAAAATATGAAGTAAGTTTGCAGGTAAACATCATAATATTAATATTTGAAAACTTGCTTTGATTTTGGTTTTTGAAACAGCATTTAATGTACCTTTTTAAGAATTAAAATATTGCAGAAGGTAAAAAAATTATTCGTTGGAGAATCTCGAATTTATGTCGAAAAAACACTTTTTTCAAAATTTTTCAACGAAAACTCCCAAATGGATAAACCGATTTTGATGCTATTTGCGGCATTGGACGAACTTTTCAAGGAAAAGAGCTGATTAGATTTTGTAGTCAACCTGTGCCTAATCTGGAAGTTATTTAAAAAATATATTGCTTTCCGAATTTTTTTTTGAGGTTTTATCTTAATTTCTCAAAATCTCCAGGGCCCAATCCGTTCAGATTTTCAGGAAGTCTAAGTTTGGCGGAATCGGATCGAATGCCATCAACCACGTTTCGATAAGACAAACCGTTCAAACGTTATGAGATGTTTACATACAGATATACACACACGTGTGAGGTCATCGTGAAAAATGTCGGAAAAGGTTCCTAGGACCTAAAAACGTGGAGATCTGGTGAAAACTCGATTTTCGAAAATCGGGGCAAAATCACTGACTTCCTTATACTCGTACAAGTACGTAGTAACGTAATTGGAAGTTAAAAATCAAAGGCACTTGGTTCAGAAATAAAAGGAATATTTTTAAAAATGCTTAAAATCGTCACTCTAGACATCTTTGGGTGCCATGTTCACAAATTTCTAAATTTTAGAGTATTTTTTTTCTAGAATCTTTAGTAACTACGCTGTTGGTTGCAGTTATAAATCTAAAGAATAATATGATCCGTTAATGAGAAAAAAATAAAGTTTAACTGAGTCGGAATCAAAAAACTTTTGTCAGTGAACTTTGTACTGTGCTATCCTATGCATGTTGTTTAGAAAAATGGCTAAAAAAATGTAAGCCCGGCATTATAGATGAAGGGTACATGGGTCTTCTAACTACACATTTTTGCTCTGTAATTTCTAGCAACAAAATATGTGTCACGAGTTACGCCGGTAATATGGATCGGTATCCCGTCAGTCCTCACCTGTGAGCCGCCGTGTTCGGTGTCGATATATCTGGGCACGGGGAAGCGAGTCTGCAGTATCTCCTGCGCGTCGTCCACGGGCGCTCGCAGGAGCTGCGCGAAGCTGTCGTACTCTGGCATGTCTTGATAGCGTAAGGCACGCCACTGAGCTATTGTCTGAGACCAAATTCCATAGATATGATAAACACAACATTTTGTGACGTCATTCAGTCTTGTGACTCATGCTTCAATGGATGAAGGGACTTTCATTAAACCAAATACCCAGGTAGTCTCTATCCAGACTATAACAATGACTCCTTTTAATCCCGTAAATACACCAAAAAATTAAAAAATTGGTTGATGTACAGTTAGTCTCAAAAAATAAAAAACATAATTCCCAAGACATTCAGTAACTTTTCAATAGACTTAAGAAACGGTGTGGTGCTGTTTGTTGAACATTGTAATTTTTATATGTCTCATATAGGTCAAAGGCTGGTGGAATTATATGATACGATGAGCATCTGTATCATTATCAGGAACTTTTAAATGTTAAACGCATGAAATAAAAAATGTGCAAAGATAGTTGAAAGAAATCTGATGAAAAGAGACGATCAAACCCTATAGACACAATAGATGTTAATGGTGCGTTGCTAAATCTTGTGGCAGGATCTTAATGCACGCACATGCATGAGTTTACCGGCTACCGTAACCTCCAAAGCGAAATACAAGAATAGGTAAGACGGTGACACTAGACCCGAGCGAGACAATGTAGAACTCTACCACCTAGTAGCCACGATGGAAGTGACTCACATTGCCAATCTTTTGCCTCTTACGAGCTGCTTTGCAGAATGGCAGATTGCACTTATATCACTAGTAGCCATTGAAAAGGTCCTACACGTCCTAGTTTCATTATGAAATCAGCTCGATGGAACAAAATCATTTTATTATTATCGGTATTACATACATTTGCAATGATATTAATCGATAAAAGTTGATTAAATTCAACTTCCAAGATTTGTTTGAATGCATCGTTACAAATAAAGCTTGGTGAAAATGTGATTAGTCTGTAGTCTCTGGATCCAAAGCCCTGGTCGAATATTTGTCTAAGAATGTGAAAACTTGATTGTGATTGCGACTATTTCATGATTTGCAAATATACTTCAAAGCTAATAAAATGTGTAAAGTCAATAGGGATGTCTTTTGACGATTTTTTCACTCTGCCAACCTCACAAGGCAATGTTATTACATTAATTAATTAAAAAGGTGACATACTTCGCCATGATATATAAGAATCTGGAAGAATGTATCCATGAGTAGAATACGGTCCGGTTGTATAGAGGAGGTATCCAGCAGCACCGGTTCAGGTGGGCCACCGAAGCTATACGAGTATAAGATTGGTTGAATCATAATGAGGGACTGCGTCAAATCCTCTCGCATAAGCATATGCCTGAAACAAAATACAATCAGATCATAATGTTGATTCAGCCAGGATCTTGTGACGAACCAGATCAGAAAGCACGTCAGCACGAGAGATTTTGAAATAGGCAGCTTGTCAGAGAATAGCAAATACGTTTTAATGTCTTAGGGTAGAAAACATATAGACGGTTCTCCTCTTGTAAACAGAAAACTATCACAAGATGTTAATAATGCGTTGCTATCTATTTGGCACATAATGCCACAGGCAGAAGTTTGCCAGCTACCTAATTCTGCAAACCCAGAGTAAGTGAAAAGAATCGACTTTATTGCATCAGGAATAGGTAAGGCGGTGGTTTCAAACACAAGCGAGTCCTGCAGAGCTCTGCCTAGCTAGTCATAACAGCTGCAGTGACATGTTTGGCCATATCCACCATTTTTTATATTATAAGACAGCACACAAGCAGATGGCTCTGCTGATAGAAAGAGACAACCATCGCCTATCAACGACAAAGATGTTAATGTTTCGTTGCTATCTTTGTGGCGAGGTCTTAATGCTTAAATAGCACTTCACTCAATATAGTTTAGGCATTGATATAAAAACCCAATACACAATCAGTGTCTCAAAAACGTCCTTGTGAAATCAGCGCACAATTTAAAATTGCTCTTATTTCATATAGTACCGTGACAATTCGTTCAATGCATTTATGACACAAATGTCAAAATGTTAGGGACAAATTTGAGTGTTAGTTTTATTCGGAACTATGTTATACCCCGTGTTGGTTCGGGCTCCTTTGAAGAATAGATCAACTTAGTGCTGTATGTAGTGCAAAATAGTGCTGCCAGGCATGTCGTAAAAGGCGACTAATTGGCTATGTGAGCCACTACCATCGTGGCTACTAGGTGGTAGAGTTCA